>JAVCKT010006765.1:2488-13702 GCA_032273925.1 Rhynchotus rufescens
GTCAGGATGGGTCAGTGTTCGAACATGTGACCTACTGAAGGGCTCATGTCCCCAAGAATTTGCTTGCTTTTCTTCAGCTATCTCAGCTCATTTGATAAAATACATTCCCTGTCTCCCTGTAAACTTTGCTTCTTTGGCCTGTTTCTCACTCTACTCACAACCTTTTTAGTCAGAGTAGGGTGGGTAATATTGGGTGGCCTCTGGTTATGCAAGTGAATTCTACTACTCTTTGTGTTTTTAAAAATCTATTACTTTGCCATGGACTGCAAGCAGCCTCAGATGTGCAAACAGTTCTACAGCCTTTCCATTGTTCCCACAGAGAAAGAGTTCCTACCTCTCAGAATAGATTCTAGATACTCTCTGTCCACCGTTTTATTATGTTAACCTGCTATGTTAACATTATTTTTTTTTCTTTTCTCCCCAGGACTTTTTGCCACTACAATTCTTCACTTTTTGAAGAATTCCATTTAAAGCTTATTTTTTAATAGTATGCATTGACATCTCTGAATATTTTAGAATCAAGAATAGGATTACTGCCTTATAGAATCATATCATATTTCTGCTTTTGATTTTGGCTACATAATTATGAGAATATTTAGCTATGGAAAACTTTGTAGGATCAAGGTGAAGGAACTAGCAGCCCCTCATCCTGAAGGAACAAGCGCTCTTATCCTTAATCTAGATAAACAGAGAAGGATGGTATTGCTGGAGCAGCTAACCATTTTAACATCTGTGTATAAACTATGAACTATGGTTATGGAGAAACCTGACATGGACTGGTCAAGGCCGTAGTCTTTAAGCCAATCTAATGCAAGTGTAATTGCCAATAGCTTGGTTATGTACGACTTCTAACACCAGTCTGTGTTTTTATTTTTTTATTTGTTATATTTTCCACATTTTGCACAGTTCAGTTTAATTCTGGCCTGCAAAAACTGTCTGAAACAGACTGAGATAGAATATGCCACCTAGTATGGAAGTAGCATAAGCAGAATTTAGTTGCAATGAACATGGTTATACTACTTAAATTATAGCGAGGTTTGCCCGTTATTTTGTCAAAATTGCTTTTCAGGCCCTCAGCTCCTTTGCTGTACATTTGCTATACTTTCATGTTCCTGGCTTTCAGAATAGCCCACACAAACCTCTCCTACAGAGACATATCTATTTGCAAATCACTCCTATTTGAATTTTGTGTAATTTAGTGAAGCTACTGCTTATATAATCTACTATTGTCAGCATGCAAAGACTTACATTACCCAAAACAGTTGAATAAACATCCTCAAATTCATCTTTCTTTGCACCTGGCCATGCCCATCAAGTGTTCTTAGCAACCTTAAATTAAGAGGAGCAAAACCGAGCCCTTTGGCTTGAATAGTTGAAAAGTCAAAAGAGGCAGAAAATCAGTATTCTGACCCTTGTAACTGAAATTATAACTAGGTCCAGAAAAAGCAGCAAAATATGAAATGGCCAATGACTTCAAAGTATACTTAAAATCTATAGAAAAAGTTTAAAAGACTCCATCTGTGAAAGAAAGGAGAATATCTAAACTTCCTGGAGACACATGCTCTAATAATTTTCATGTAATGGATCCAAGAAACAGCAGAATTTCGTCAGCTCTAAGAAACTGCTCCTCACATTGTTTCAGCAGGATCATATTAGGCTGTCAATATAAGACTGACCCCAGTTTAACTTCTTCTCAAAGGATGATGTCTCAGGGGACTTTGTGTACTTACTGGCAATCAAAATAGAAAAGAATGAACAGTGCTACCAAAATTCTGTCTTTTGAAAAGAGAATTACTAAAAACTTAATGAAAAACTGGAAGATCTCCTTGAGAACATGAAACTAAAAACTCTTTTTGCAGAAACTTACAAACTCTCCCTGATGTGGTAAATGAGCATTGCTGAGATTTTGTAAGATTTATGTTGAATCAAGATGAAAAGCTCCTTAAGTTACTGGGTTTGCTACCACTAATTCTCTAAAGGCCTTAGACAGATCAACATACCAGAAAGACAAGAATGAATTAACTGCAAATGTGATGCATATAGTATTAAACCAAATAAGTGACTCTGCCTGACTGAGGCAAGGAACATACCTAGAGAAGCAGAGTTCTTAAATGCCAGTATTTATGCTACAACCAAAGGAGAAAGAAAGAGGCCTGGAAGTTCTCTGTGACTAAAATTTTAAGTATAGATGGCTTAGGCAGAGGTTGGGCAGAAGTACTTAAGATAAAATCTGCAGTTCTTATAATCAAAACTTAGTCCAGAAATTCTCTTGTGGGGAAAATTTGGAGGACTTGACCTCCAAGAACAGATAAGGAGCAGATGCAGAAGGGAATATGGTAATCATTTGTTTCCCATTTAGAAACACAACCTGGTCTTTAGGAATATCTTTTTTGTTTTGTTTTGTTTTTCATCTTCAATCTTCTTTTTCTTTTTATACCTTAACACCACAGATCTGAATTCAGAGTTTCCATAGAAGTGCACAACACACTACATTTTTACAGTCTGTTCCTTCTCTCCCTTTATTTCTGCCTACTTGTATAAAGAAAATATTCTCATTATCTTTCCATACAGCAAAAGATTCCAAGATTTCTCAAATACAACATTTATACATATATATATATACATATATATTGCAGGTTCTAGCTGTTCTTACTTTGAATGCCTTGTTGCACTGGCCATGTCAGTTTATGTGGCTCAGTCACATAAGGGTCTTCCTTGCATTGTTCTTGAATCACTGACAAAGTGATTTGGGAACTGTGCAGATGAAAAACAACTGTTGTTAGGTAGTTGCTGCTCATATAAAAACAAGCCCCTCAAAGCTGTGCATTAGGACTCTTAAAGACATTTTCAAGACACTGTAAGTATTTAGAGCACATACGTAGTCTCTGTTCTCAAGAGTCACAGCATAAGATTAGAACTAGTAGACATATTGGAGAACATAGTTAAAAAAAATACTACTGAAGAGAGTAATGGGTAGAGGTCATAGCTTAATCAACAACCCAATTCTTGTTGAGTGTGTTTTTTAGTCATCACAACAAAGGAGGATTTTTAGGTAGGACTGAAATCTTGTAAGACATTGGGTGGGCCAGCATCAGAGGCTAGTGGGAAGCAGTGACTGTCACTAAATGTGTCATGAGAAGGGGATATACAACCAAAGGCTTTGAGAGTCATATAAAAAAAGTGCTTGTTGAGGTACTGGGTGGAGATGAGGGAAAGGATGCACAAAGAATAGCCAAACAGAGAAAGGGCTCATGGAAATGTACCTGCACTTAGGTAGTTAGAGTGTGTTTACATAGACTAAGAAAGAGACTAAGTTTACATAGACTAAGAGAAACATAACAGGATAGAAACCCAGCTGGGAGCTGTAGTTACTAAACCTCTGTAGTCCTATTAAATGGAGGCAGCTTGGCTAAAGTACAGCCACATCAAAGCCTCTTCCAGCTTTTTACTGGAGGCTGAAGAAGCACAGAACTCCCCAAAGTAGGCTTTCAAAAAAGTATTGCTGTATTACAAACCCATGTAATAGGTGAGGGACTTGGGAGCATGTGAGAGGATGTTCTCTCTCCTCCTTGCCAGTGACAAGAAGTGTGAGGAGGGTGTGGGAACGGCAGGATGGGCTCTCCAAGCAGAATTAGGCCTAGCCACAGGACCAAGCACTGAGCAAAGGAAACAGCAGCTCACTAGTGAGGAGGAGAGAGCCTCCTCACTTCATTAGATTGAAAAGCCATGAACTAAGGGGGTGCGGGGAATGACTGAGCCAATCTAAAGAATGTTCAGGAGTGATGAGAAATCTGAGGGAGGAAACCTAGAGCCTGAGGGTTATTTGGTTTGGTAGTTTTTGTTTCCTTTTTTTTTTTTTTTCCTTTTTCTCATTTTCATTTCAGTATTTTTCTCATACTTGATAAAGGGAAAATGGCTCAGCTTGGAAGTTTTGACTTGTTCTTTATTCTCAGATTGCTTTTATAGTTCCTCCAGACCATGGAGAGTGGACTAGGAGGAGATTCAGCAATGGGAAAGTGATCTCTTAGAGCAATTGGGCCATGACATCACAGAAGGCACAAGTCAGAGAAAGAATCAATCACATAGATAAATGACCAGCTAAAATTTATCAACATATGGACCTAGGTTTTTAGCAGTCCTAAACACAGAATCAAAGAGAATCTTATTGAGAAGGATTTACATATTACAGGACACTTCTTATAGAAAAGTAGAAATTGTTTTCCTGGATCAACTCATGAGTTGAGTTCTGTTGATGGACTCTGACAGCATCTACATGCTTCAGAAAGTAGTGTGAGAAAACATATGGTATAGTGTCTAGCACAAACTTGATCTATTTGTGAGTGTAACTGCCTTAACTAATAACCAGATAGCTAGATAGATATTAACCAGGTAAAGATATAGCATGACCATGATAGATAGATAACAGATACTGCATGATCAAAAACTACTGTGTTGACAACTCCATTTTCAAAAATGACAGAAAACCTATTGTGCATTACTTTTCAACCTTTTTAAGTGACTAATTACTCAAGAATAAAGGTTTATCTTTTTCCTAATGTGTCCTAAACACTGAGTAGTATAACTTTCCTGTTTCCTATGGAAACATTTAAATCTTCTTCTAGTTCCATTAGCTGCATGAAATTAGTGTTCTTTGAAAGAGAGTAAAAGATTTATAGATAAATATATCAATAGATAAACAAATGGACAGACAGTTAGAAAAGCTATTTGGTTAATAGTTTCTTCTGTTTAAGGTAGGTAAAAAGGTTTTCTGATGGAAGGAAATGAAAATCGTGAAATTCCCAACTGAAATAGAAAAGTTAAAAAATAGTATTGTCTAATTCTGCTTTCACATACATGGAGACTATGTTGCAAATGAGGACAAAACCAAGTCTCTATTCTCTAAAACCCATTAGCATTTTAAAGGCTACACCCAGAAGCTAGGTACTTTTAAACTCAGCAGAAATCATAAAGCCTTTATCTTGACTTGTTCTAACCTGAAAACTGAATTTTTTAAGACTGACTTCTTCCTGTAGAGAAAGAAAAATCAAATGTGTCTTTCTAAATAGAGATCATATTCATATTTTTAGTTAAGCATTCTTTCCCCCATTCCACATACGTTAGATATAAAGAAACAGTTTTATGGGCATCTGAGAATAGCCAGTAGAACTGACTTTGGATAAAATACTGGGAACAGTAACAGCCACATCCTTAGATGGCATTGGCTATACCATCTTTCATTAAATATTGGCATTGCATGAACTGCAGATCTGGCTCAGTGGTCTTACTAGGTTACTTGTTCTCAAAGTCAGATGAGATATAGCTCTATTTACACTGACTGACCAGTACCACTGGGCAGTATTTGGTAGAAATGTAAAGTGACACTGAATTTTATTTGGCTACCTCTTCTGAGGCTTGTGTGTTCATATAATCTTTGTCTTCCTCAAAGACCTGCAGCTAGAACAGGAGTGATGCTGATGTCCTTTGCTGGCTGGATTATTCTTTGATAGAGTGAAATTCACACTTAACAACATCCAGAGCTGCAATTTAATAACAGCCTCACTCCAAGACTTCTGTTTGGTCTAATTGGATTATAGAAACCCTTATCTGTCACCAGAAAGAGCTCTTCTGCTGTGTACTGTCTTGCAAACTGCTTCTAAGAGTAACAGCACACATACCCCAACTCCTCAAAAGGCCTCCTGTCTCTGCAAAGCTCTAGCATTTGGAAAGCCCCATGGCCAGTTGTTGCTTACTTATCTTGCTGCCTCATTCTGCTGATTAGTCCAGCCTTGCAAGACCTTTCTGACCTGCAGAACTTCTTCCTCTTTGGAATTTCAGCATGTTGCAAGAGAGTCTCACTGACCCTCCTGATAAGCAGAATATAGCTGACTATATTTTGCAGTTTTATACTGCAGAAGAAACTGTCAGCTAATAAACACCTAAACTGGAAACTAGCAAACTACTAAACACTATGACTCAAATTAATGGGTAATGTGTTTTATTAAATTAGTAACCCAAATCTGTATACCAGCTGAGGCTTCTCACTTCTGATTACCTCCAGGAACAAAGACAACCAGAGCATGTTTATAAATAGTGGCAGTTTGCTTAGCATATGTTACCTTTTTTCTTAGATAAATATTAATTAGCAATGTAGAAGAACCAGATCCTTAGGAGGAATAAATCTTTATAGCTTCCCTCAAATCAGCATTGATGTGCTGATTTCATAAGGAAAAGATCTAATTCTTAGTTTTCAGCAATCTTACTGTGATTGACTTCATTACCTGAGTTTGCTTTAAGCTTTGTATATTAGTAGCTGGCTGCTCTAAAATGACTGAGGACTTTAAAATGTTTGCAGAACTTGGAGAGTTTGATGTTTCATTTCTGAAGACTCAATATTTGGGGCCTATTTGAAATCAACTCTGGATCCTGAAAGAAAACCCTTATAGATTTTTATCCTCTAATGGTAAAAAGAAAGTTCTGAGCATACGGAAGTGGGCCAAAGCTTTAGACCTAACACAGGTTTGTATCTGGAAATGGAGGATTTATTTTCTGCCAGGTCTGAGCACAGAACTTAAGGCTTTTTCATGCAGATAACTGCAAAGTCTGAATGCAGAGTCCTTTGCTTTTGTGCTGCACAGGTGCTCTTCTCTCTTTTTGCTTTCTTGTGAGAGACAGGCTGGAGTTAAAAGGTTAGGCCATCCACACTCAGTCTTGGTAGACAGCTGTGCCTTTATTACCTTCTGTCACGACCATTTCTTCTGTTTTTTATCCCCATGGATCTGCATGAATTTAATCACAGATAGATCCTGGTGGGTTTGAAACACTTTAGGCATTTGACTGGGGACTGACTGAACTGCTGGGATGATTGCTCAGACAGGGCCTGTGGTTGCAGAACAGGCATTTGCACTGGTTTTAGTGCAAATTTGAGGCTCCAGCAGTCTCAGATGGAATCCACAGTAATAAGGAGCAACAGCCTGTTTCACATAAGCTGACTTCTTTTCTTCTGCTCTGAAATGAAGCGGGACAATAAGAGGCATTGTGGAAGAAGGCAAGTTGGGGCAAGAATGAAGCAGTTTCCTGTGGAGCATCTCCGAGAACTCTTCTGTGCCTGAAGGACATCATTAGAGAGCAAACCTTGTGTAGCTGAAAGAGGGACAGTCACCAAACTCTACTGCTGCTTCCATACACTGAAATATGTCAGGATGGATGCAGTGTCTAGAGATGAAATGGTAGAGACAGTATAAGGGAGAACTGAAGTTTCTTTTTGCTTGACCCTAGATGTCTGCTTTAAGAGTTATTGAATCCTCCTTGCAGGGGATTTCAGTGCATTTTTCTGCATCTGTGCCTGACCAGTATGAAGAACAAGGAGGGAACTCAATCTGGCTGCATTCCCTCGGGGCAAGAGACTTTGTGTGTATGTGAGCCTATTGAGCCCATGTGCTGGTTTCTTTTTCTCAGTCCTTAGAGTCAAAATCAAAACCAGCCCCAGCTGTTCCTTATAATTAAATTTCAGTAACTCAAGCTGGGTGATTTTATTTTGACTAGTGACTTAAAAGTGTTGGCATTTAAATGGCCTTAGATATATTTCAAAGTTAGCATTGGGAAAAATTCACACATATATTAGCGTTATTTGTCTGTTAGCAAACTCAACAAAATACCACTGCGTTGATTTACATAGTGAAGGTTATCTTTCCTAGCAGACAGACTCAGAATTTCATTATTTAAAAATATAAGGATGAATCTCATCACAGTGCAGGAGGCTACAGATGGTACTGTACGGAACTTGCCACCTGAGCCAAGGCCATGGGTATAGTTTATGCTATACACCAAGTCCTGTGTTCAAATATATCTAAAAGAGCCAAAAGCCACACAACATGGGCCAAATCCAGGACAGATATGACTGCAGAGTATGAACATTTCAGTTCTGGTACTTTGGTACTACTCTGGTACTTCTGGTACTGTCTTTTCTCTCTAATTTAGTTATGTTTGAGGACTCTATGCTGTATCAATGATTATTCATAGGCAGTTTGTGTTGCAATAAACCAGTAACAGTCTCAGTTTTCATTGCAATTCTATATTTGGGTATTTTAGTACATCAAAATCTGGATATAAGAAGTATTAGCCATCTTATGCTAGCAGGAAGAAATTAATTTTATGCCTGTCTCTGCATAGAAGCCAAAATCTTTAGGAAATAGGATGTCTTCCATAAGCATCTTCTCATACCCTAGGAGATATTAGGGAAGGAGTTAGGAGAGGGGAAGCAACACACTGGGCAGGGAGAGCCTTCTGCCTCTTGGCCTGAAAGCCAAACTTCAGAGCACAACAGGGAGATATGATCCCACCTTTGGTAATACATAGGATTGACAAAATTTTGCTCACTGGTTCTCCAAGAAGAGATGACATTCACTTCTGCTTTACTGATGATTCAGCCAGAACCTGGTGCCTCCTTCTATCAAGCTTCCGCACAGGGCAGTGTGCTGCCAGCATGGGCAGAGGAGGAGAATAATTTCTGAAAATCTGAGCACCTCTTGCTCTGACACAAATCTTAGGAAGCAGCATGCCCAGTCCGCTACCAGGAAACTGCCTTTACTTCCTTACAATAGCTTCCCTATCCAAGACTCAAGCACCAGAGAGAAGCATGGAGAGTGCTTACCAAAGCTACTGTGGAGGAAAACGTGATCTCTGAGGTAAGTCATCAAAGTCAAGTGAAGTCATATTTGAAGTCGTCAAAGCGAGACTCGGAGTGTCCTGGCTGCTGGCACCAGTGTTACATAACAGAGCAGGGGACAAACACATGCACCAGAAGAAAACAAACAAGGGAGGAGAAGAAAAGCACCTTCCTGCCAAGACAAAGAGAGAAGTGATGAGTGGTGATTACTGATGTATAATAATGTGGAATTAATGGAGGACAGCAGCACAAGCAGTGCTTGGAGGAGCACAGACATTTTATAATGAGGGTAAACAGTGACATGAATAGGGCGGCCCGAACTCTTCACCCATTCACATGGTATTTATTGGCATTGCATGACATAGCGGAAAAGCTGTAAGACAGAGGCTAGAGTAAGAGTGTTACCCTTGAAGGTTTTATAATTCTAGCAGAAGGGCCACAAGAGGAAAAGATGCTGTTCCAAAACTTAATGAAGGGGCTGGATTTTGTTCTCGCAGTTATTACTGTTGTTTTAAATTTAAATCACTCTCAGATATGTGGCCTTATTGGGGAGGAACATTGAGATATGGAGACTAGAAGGTATCTGCCAACTTAAGCGCAACTAAATTCAGCCAGAAATGTTGAGCAGAAGTGGAAGCAAGAGCACGCTATATTAGAAACCAAGATTAGAAACCAAATCTCTGTCCACCAAAGAGACCAGAGGAATGCAGATAGTTCTGTATTATTATTTGTAATGCAGTGGAGCCTAGAGGCTCTAGCCAATTATCAGGCTCTGAGCACAAGGAGACACCATAAAATAAAACTACAGAAATGGACCAGAACCTGTCCCAAACCCTTGGGGGAAAAATGCAAGGCTTATTTATACTCTACCTTCCTATCGCTTTGGCGAGCACAGTCAAACCCTGACTACTCTGTTTTGATTAATCAAAGGCAGTCCTCTCCCTACTTCATTTCTTGAGAGAATGTACCTAAACAGCAGATCTGGGACTGACTTTATCAAATGCTGAGCATCCTCACTGCCTTTTGACCTTGGGATACCTGTGGTTGCTGTTGCATCCTACAATCAGGGTGCCTCTCCCCCGTGTTGCAGCGTTGAATGACTGCACTTGAGTTCCCCCTTGCTGCCATGAAGTCCTGGTTCTACCTGGTTTCAACGTTTCTTTCCTCCAAACTCTTCTGGCCAATGACAGATGCCTTCCAGCCCTCCTTGCTTGACCTGCATCTTTCCAGGTGTGCCTGGCCCTCTTACTCAAGGCTAACAGGACACTGAGGTTTCTCAGCCTGCCCTTGATGTCACCGTTGCAGATAGAAACAGCCCAGTGCCTGTTCCTGCACAGCACTGAGCATGGAACAGCAACGACTGAGGCTGCAGAGAGATAAGCAGCCCTGCTGCTGCAGAAGAAAACAGTTGGGAGATGATATCTGAGAGGAAGGCACTGAGATTTTGCAGAGCTGAGGCAGATATCAAAGTATACTAGCGTGCAAAGATGTGCCTTCAGACCTAGACCTTGGTTGCACCTTTAAAGGGCTTGTCGTGGTATGTTTGGGAGATTTACTTGATGGCTGGAGCACAGACATTTCACTGGGCTTGCAATTACACTGACCCAGCAGAACGTCAGATGTTCCTTTCAGTGTGAAACCTGCCTACAGCTGCACAGAACAAATGCCTGCAGGAGCTCAGGGACATTGACAGAAGTGGGCAACCCCACCAAAAAAGTGCACGATTTTGCAGGGCACTTGAGGGCTGTTCAATTGCAGATGTGCATTTCCAAACATATCAAAAAGAGAAAAAATAAACAAGGAAAACCTGAGGCGAGGAGGCGCTGGCTTGCTAACAGGTGGAGTGCGCAGCAGGCAGTGCTCCTGGTGGGACATGCAGCCCTCAGCTGCCATGGGTCTGGCTGCGCTAGTGGGCACAGCAGCCCCTTGCCCCTTGGGCAGCACAGGCAGCCCGGGACTCTCACCCACCGCCTCCCGCTCCAGCTGTGTCCTTGCTCACCACGACATTCCCCTGCCGGCCCAGACCTTCTCTTGCCTGCCCAGGCTGGCCCTGTTGGACAGCAGCTCTGTGTGGGATGGGAGGCAGCGAGGCTGCCGCAGGCTCCCATGGGACATCACCCCATCCCCTTGGTGTTGCAGGTGTTCTGCAGGAAGGGAAGGGGGCAGGCAAGGGGACATGGGGCATGTGCAACCCCACGGTGCCCTGAGATCGTCCTGTGAGCTGCCAGCCAGGCTGCTCCCTGTGCCGCTGGGATGAGAAGCAGGTGGCTGGGAGTGAACCTGGACCTCTCTCCACACCTGCAGGGTATAGAGGGATAGAGAGATAGAGGGATGGGAGCATGGGGGGCACAAGCAGTATAGGGATGGAAGAACAGAAGGATGAAGGGATGGGGGATGTAGGGACGGGTGAGCGCAATTGAAGGATGAAGGATTAGGAGATAGAGGGTTGGAGGGATGGGGAGATGGAATGACAGCTGAAGGGATGGAGGGATGGAGGAAGGGACAGAGGGGTTTAAGGGATGGAGGATGCCGGCACGGGGGTGGGGCAG
>JAVCKT010006766.1:4019-15726 GCA_032273925.1 Rhynchotus rufescens
AGTATGGTACAGCTGCTTATAAGACTATGCTGACTTTTAGATTTGGTTGATAGAAAAATCTGAAGCGGTGCAAAATACTGTCAGAATGGCATGGCAGTTGACTTTTTGCAAAGGGGTAAAAGGTGGTAAAGTAGGAGTGGTCCAGTGATTTGCCTGCGTGATTCCCTACCTTGCCACATGCAACCTCAGCAAAGTCATTTGGCTTCTCCTTGCCTCATTTTCTTCCCATTGCAAAAGGTGGAGTATTTCCCCACCTCAGAGAGGTGTTAGGGAAATAGATACATTAAATGCAATGAAATCAGATATTGTGGTTTTGAGAGCTTGGGTGGGAGCAGTAAGGTTTCTAAGATACATTCTACAAGGTCAAAGAAATAAAGAATCAAGATTATCCTGGATTCAATAAGGGAAATTATTATGCAAAAACTATTACAGAAAACTATGATATCAAGAGCTTGTAAAGAAAGTTTGCTTATCTGTCTTCTTCAAGTGTGTTCCTCATTGAAGACTTGAAGCTGCATGAGCATCTTCAGCGAGGTATAAGGCAGAGCTGTTCAGTTACTGCCAACTGCCAGGCCTTCAGTTTAGTTCAGTTCTGGCTCCCTCAGGGACAAACCCCCAAAGGGTTAAAAAGCTGTTGCCAGGTAAGGCACACTAAGGAGTTTGGCCTCACAATTTATCAAATGTAATGAGTTAGTAGGAAAACCCCTCCAGGTCTCGGCTTGTGGAGCTGAATAGCCCTGCGTGTCTGCAGGGCCTCCGGAGCCGAGGCGCGATGCGGCAGCGACCCCCTCACGCCGCCTGTGCCGGCGCCGGCAGCCGCGGCTGCTCCGTAACCCCTCGCTAGAAGGGCTGTATCCGAACGTAGCCGCAGGGCCGGGGCTCCAAGCTGTTACAGTGACGCTGTTTAAGGCTGGCTCGCAGCTTCCCTTGGACCTCTGCAGCTTCTTTCACTTTTTCCTCCAGGCCTGCAAGGCAGCCGAGTTACAAACACCGTATAGATGTACCCACAGTAGAACTAGACCATGTTTTCTAATCCACCCTCACAAGTTTCTGTGGGTTAGCAGCATGGTTCCACTTTTGACTCATCTCTAGAAATAAGCTTCCTTTCTTTCTGCCAAAAAAGGTGATCTGCGAGCCGGTCTGACGCAAGGTAATTTGTCCTGTTTACATGATGACTTTGATAAGGTGTAGAGATTACTGCTCTTCCTCTACAATAAAATAACAGTTTGTTTGTGTGCTGTAATCCTGAGTGACGTGTTTTACTGTAAGGGCTTGAAGGCGACCATAATTTGGAGGGAAACCTTGGTCGTGAAGCCGAAGGGCACTTTAAATGTGCGGTTGGTGGCTTTGCCTCTAGCTCGCCTGCATCCCCAGCGCCGGCCCCTCTCCGCAGTCACCGATAAGGCTCCCAGAAACAAGGCCGCTGACTGACAGCTCATTAGAAGTTGCAGGAGCAGCAAAATGCGAGCCCCGGCCCTTGTCTTTCTGCCCGCCCCGCGCAGGAGGCAGCGGGCTGGTCAGCAGTGGCCTGAGCGGAACAAAGGCGGCGGGAGACGCGGCAGGAAAACAACATGAAATTTTAATGGTCTTCGAGAAAGGCCAGGTGTAATGGATCGGGGCCAAGGCCTCCCCTGCCCCCACGGCCCCGCTGCATGTATTTACTTTCTATATATAGGCACAGACCGAGAGTATAGATCGTGCCATGTGGCACGTACGCACGCAAAGTCAGAGCATCTGAGCTTCTACACACCAGAAAGTATTTGTCTGCAAATCCATTTATAAATAAAAGTTTCCAAGTATATACAGTGTTAATATATGCACTATTAGATGTCACAGCTCTAGTCTTAGATAAGGTCACATGTGGAGCCAAATTCACCCCTGTGGTGTCAGCCTGGCAAGTTTTGCTGGGAATGTATTTGGCTTAATGTGTCTGCCTGTAGTTATATTTGTTTTTACAAATCCTGTTTATCCCTCGTGTAAGCATGCTCCTCGTATTTAGAAGATTTGTACCAGGCACAGGCCAACCCACCTTCAACCCGTGAACTAGCGTGGCTGTTTCTTTAGCGTCCCTCAGGGGTCCTTCCAGCCCCCGATCCCTACTCCAGGCTACTTGCCCTTGGGACACCAAAAATCCTTCTCTCTGTGAAGGATTAGTGACAGCCCTCTCTGAAACCTCTGGTTGCTACATGCTGAGAAGAGTTCATAACAAATTAAAGCAAGGAAAATGAGCCTTCACCCTTTTTATGGAAGGTCATCTGACAATAACTTCAATTGATTTTTAGTAAAAACTTTTTCCATAGCTTTTTTTTTTTCCCCAAATTCCCCCTTTTCCATGCTGAAGGGCATTCTATTTAAGATACGTTTTCTTGGTGCCAAAGACCATGTTATTTCTATTCCTGTAAGTCATCTAGTCAGTCTTCTTGTGTAAGCACTCAGAAAAAGAATAGTAATTTGCTCTTCATGAATAGTCAAACACCAAGGATTCAAATTCTTCTTTTGTAACTTTTCAGACAAGTATATCAGCAAGGCTAGATTACATTTGTTTGGGTATTTTTAATACCAAATGAGTACATGAGTACATGCAAAATCTTTTGTAGGATGCTTCTATATCTGGGAATGCCATGAAAGAAACACTGGGCTTTAAGAAAAAACTTCTAAAAGAACATACAGGTGGTTTGCAACACATGCCAACAGAGTATTTGAGACTAGAAACTCTCACATCCTGCTAGAATTTAGGTGGTTTCTATTTGCATAAGAAGTTTACTGACTGAGGACAGACAACACTTTGTAACATGAATAAACTGAGACACTAGCCATTATTATGGCATGGTATTTATTGATAAAACCTCAGCCCATGACCTCAAGTCTTCAGTAAGCATAAATTAATATGAACTTCTTTTAAGCTGATAGTGTTACATGGGCATAAAAATGAGGTAAGCAAGCACATAATCTAGAGTTCAATTTCAAAGAAAGATAAACCACTGTCATACCTATATAATCCTATAATATAATATTAATATTTTTTACTTTATATGTCTTCAGATCTCAAAGTTATAAGGGTAATGTGTGAAAGTACATCTTTATTTTAGCAATAGAAACTTTGAGTCCTGAAACAGGCTACGTGATTTGCCTAAGATCCCCCCAGAGTTCACTGCAAGTGATCCTTTGCTACATCTGTCAGGCTTCTGCTTGTGTTAAGTCTAATTTTGCTTTCAGTTAAACATGAATTCCCATCCAACTCTTAAAAAAAAACTCCAAAGGGCATCCACTATAACACTGGACTAGAGGTTGGAAAGTCTGTGCATACCCAGATCAACTAATTTTGCCAGAGGTTTGGAACTGGCTGCTCTGCAGCTGTATTCGAGGATCTGTACATGCATGTGCATCGAATACCCTTTCCAAAATGGATATTCCAGCTATAGCTGCGAGCCAGTACCTAGGCAGGTAGGAGATGTAACCTTTCTCCTACCCTGAAACCCCCCGCTTTGCTCAGTAACTGCTCCCTAGTTACAGTGAAATGGAGGAAATATCGAATAAAGCTGCTCGTTCTTTGGGGCCGCTGCTGCGGAGGCTTCCCGCGCCGCGCAGCACCAAGGCGAGTGCCTTGTCCCTCCGTTGTGATGGCCCTTGGGGAACAATGTGATGCTCTATGGAAAGCCCCCCGCACTATAACACGCTCAGCAGTCTGGGTCCGTGGGCTATGGAGACGCTCTGCCAAGGCGGCGTTGCCTGTTCTTGTGAGGGCAACCCCGGCAATTGCTGTGTGCGCGGGGCAGAGGTCGGATAAAGGGACACAGCAGGAGCGAGAGGCAGCTCCTCTCGGTGCTGCCACCCAGCCCCTCATCACTCCTGTGCGTGGCAGTTGGTGCTAGTGTGGGGAAATAGATACTGAAATAATAGATGTTCAAGGAAAATATGGATAGAAACGACATAGTTGTCCGGCCTGGTGAGCAGGAGGCCAGGGAGCATCTCAGAATCAGAAAGGGAAGAGGAGGTATCTGTCTCAGCTTGCCTGCCAATAAAACCCCCCAGGCTTACCTTCCTGCTCCATTACCATAACAATATGCAGGTAAAGTGCTTTGACAACGGTGGCAGTGAGCACCAGCTACAGTCATGAAGGCTCAGTGGTGCAGGGAACAAGGGTCTCCAGTGCCCTGTCTTGGCAGGAGAGAGTAAGAGGAGGATGGTTGCAAAAAGGAGACCAGGTATCTCCACGTAGAAAGAAAGGGAGCTAGTGGAGAGCAGAAGAGATGAAAAGAAGAAAAGAGAAAGAGCAATAGGAAATAGAGGTCTGAGAAAGAAAAACTACCATAAAAATTGTAGCAAGAGAGAAGGAAAGGGAAAGAAGAATATGAAAGTTAATTTAACCAGAACGAGTCCTTCTGGTTAGTCCCCAGGGAAGGGCAGCGATGAGTCAGGTCAGGTGCTGGCCTGGCAGCGCCAGTGGGAAGCCACGGTACTTCCCCAAAGGGGAACAAACACATCGTGAGTCATAAAAGCAGCGGGAGAGGTGGCTGCTCTGCTCTTGCCACTTCCACCCTCCCTTACCTTCTACAGACTGTCACTAAGTAGGATCCAAAGCTCTCCAGCAGCTGAACGGCTCTGTCTGCTTTGGTTTCTCCCCTTTCCCCTGCCTTCTGCCCCTGCGATTCCTCTGAAACCAGCAGTTAGCTGCTGTCCATCAAAAAACCTCCACAAAAGCTTTAATTGCTTCAGGTTCATTGGTACCAAGCCAGCTCTCGACCTTCCCATTTTCTTTTTGCAAAGGGTCTTTGTAAGGAAAAAAAAAGAAAAAAAAATCACTACATTTCATTCAAACCAGAAATTCTGAGCAACATTTTAAAATATGGGGCAACGCTCAGACAAGACTTTGGCACCCAAGGTACACGCAGGCGTTTGAGAACACGACCCTTTGGGGGTTGACACATTCCAATAAAGTAGCTCTTGAAATGAAGCATGTAATTTTTCAATTACAAACTGCTTTTTCTATGGATTTTTTTGAAACTACTATGTTTGTGTCTTCCTCTAAAAAGCAGCATTCTTATACTTAGCTATTTTTTTTGTTCCAGGCTGCCCTATTTTAAGTGAGCACTCCCCCTAATTTTTCTTTTCTTTTCACAAAAACAGATTGTTTAAAAAATTGGAAACAAATACTGAAAATCAGTCCAGACTCCACGTGTTCCATTATGAATTTTTCACTTGTGTCAATCTGCTCTGTATTTGTATACTACCAGCAGCAGGCAGCGAGGAAGTTTGGAGGAACATAATCTTCCTTTAACAGAATGGACAAAAATTATATTTGTCATTTGCTGGCACTCTTGAAAGGAACTCAGTATGTTTTTCAGTCAAGTATTATTCACCTTGCACACCTGAAGAATCTGAACCAGAAAGCAATTAAGTGACTTCTATTGTACTATTATGTCTTTGGCAGACCCAGGAATACAACCATCATTTTCTAATTTCCCCACACCCTGCAGTTCAGGTGATTTCTTCTGCCTTTCTAGCAGCGGGTGACCTGCTGGATTTTCATGATGGAGCCACAAAAATGAAAAATAAATAAATAAAGATTGTAAGAAAGCAGCAATGGACTAAATCTCCAGATTTAAGGAGAGTCTTTACAGTGGTTTTGTAAGAAGATCTCATCTATCTCTTTAATAAATAAAGAATTTGGGTGACACAAGACCTTCTAGTCTCCAATGGAGGACATTTTCCCCCGGGGAACCTGAAGCTCAGTTATTAAAAATGAAAATCTGCCTCAGCCTTTCAACTCAGTTCTTGGAAACACCAGCTGTTAAAAAGGGGAGAGGAGGAGAGGAGCCAAACGGGCTGTGGCTCCACAGTCAGACCCAGCTTTCCTGCAATCCCGGTGCTAGGAGAGCTGCATCCAACCACGCCGAGGAGAACAGGTGAGCTCTGATGTGTGTTACTTATCACATGGAAAACGCTGGGTCTCCTTGTAAGTGCCAGCTACAAGAAGTGCTGAACTGCACGTGCAGAAATCAAACCCAAAGCAAACCTTCTTCCCGGGACTGCCTGGTGCAACTTTCCTTATTCTCCTCAGGCTCATGTGGGAAAAGAGTTTCTGTAAGCAGGGGAAGTACTGGGATGAATTCATGACTCGCTGGGTGCAAACATTCCTTCAGCAATGTTGTAAAGCTTCTTCTTTTGCCATTTCTTTTTCAGACTTATCTTCCAGGCTTTGAGATTTGTAAGAAAGTTGATTGCTTTTTTCCTTAGCAGAACTGCAAAGTTTCTCCCTCCTAGTTTTATGGGAATTTGTGGATGATTTGACATTGAATTCACTGGGGGAAGAATCTGGTCTTCATTTTTTATCTTAGCTTTAATGAGTATGCATATATGCATTTACAATGGATAGAGTATAAATAAAATCAAGAGGAAAATTTTCTGTATCTGCCAATGGAAACAGATTATCTTGCTTTCACAACAATGTTTAACTTTTGACTTATATAAAAATCCTTAAATGTGAGTTTTTATTAAAACCACTAAATGAAGAAAACAGACAAACGTCAACAAGTATTTTATGAATACCCTACAGGCTGTGAAACAGGGGATATAGATTTACATACAAAAATAAGAGGATGTGAACTTAAAAAAAAAAACAAAGTTATTAAAGACAGAGACTCTCCTGAAAGGTATTCTGAGCTGAATATTTAACATCTTGTATGCTCTTCTTAAAACTGGAAGGAAAACCTGGGACTGGAACAACAATATAAAGCTTCTTCAATGTTCTTTCTATATTTTCTTAAAGAAGTAGATAAAAATGTCAAGCAGTTGGCAGATTTGAGAACTAGATGTTCCTTTTGAATTATTGGCACAATTGGGTAATTCTGGTTGTATTCCCAGTTTTTCTTTCTAAATTCACTTTGAATTTTATTGCACCTAGGACTTAATGCTCCACTGTGCTGAACACCGCCAAAAGTCCCATATTACAGTAGGAAACATAAACACTCAGCACCAGGGGTCAAGTTTCTCTGCTTTATCTTCACGTTTATGATAGTCGAGCTCTATTTTTCCACCATTTTCCATCCAAATATGAATGTTTTTGAGGTCAAATCTCAAGAAGTAACATTGAGCAGTTACCCAAGGAAATGCAATACACTGAGCAGGTTCCAAGTGTGCCGTGTTTGACAGAGGCCAATAGCAAATGCGTAGAGAAACAGCACAGAGAACATGCAATGCACTGACACAACTTGCTGCTTCTGTGAGGTGGGCATGATAATATATCTTCATTCCACTGGGACCACATGCAGTGCATTTTATTTTATTAGGACCTGATTCTGCAAAGACTTCTCTATTTTATATCCTGTGAGTAGCACTGGGAATAATCAAAAAGAAGGGAATTTAGAATCTGTGTATCTGCTCCAGGATAGAGTTTATTACTGTTGTTAACTGAAAAAAAAATAAACCCACAATGGAAAATTTGACTGGGGAATTTTTCAAAAAATAATCTAATAAAAATGTATCGCTTGGATACTTTAAACTTAGTATTTCAAAGGAAGAATTCTTCACTCTGACTTCAGCCTTTTCTGACGGATGTCTAGTCACAGAATTGAAAAGCCAAGGTGGAGAGTGCGGTGACACTTAGTGGGAGAGGTGACACTCAGTGGCGCAGCAGCCTCCCAGGCGCTGATCCGGAGCAGAGGCCTCATCCTGCAAGGCCCTGAGAGCTCCTGGTGCGTCCTGCGCTTCCTCAGTGCCTGTTACAAGCAACACTCAAAATGCACGTGGCATTTTCAAGTCTGATTTTACTCCTCTGAAACCAGCCTGCCTTTGGCAAGGAGCAGATCAGGCCTTTACAGCGTAAGGCTCCAGCTCTGTTAACATTGTATGAGTA
Source organism: Rhynchotus rufescens (assembly GCA_032273925.1). Lineage (NCBI taxonomy): Eukaryota > Metazoa > Chordata > Aves > Tinamiformes > Tinamidae > Rhynchotus > Rhynchotus rufescens. Next base: position 11,875 of record JAVCKT010006766.1, read on the forward strand.
TCTTAGTTTAATATCTAGTAGAGTCTCCTTATGAAATCACAGCAGTAGAGTCAAAAGTCTGAGTGATTTTATACCATAGAAGTGGGTCAAGAACACGTGACAAAGGTTGAAGCAAACTCATATGAAGTGAGATGGGAAAAAAACAAAGGAGAGAGTGTGGAAGAATGAAATCAGAAGGTAAAGACAGCCAATGGAAGAAAGCCAGAGACGAGAAAAGAATGAGTGAATTTAACATTACCAATAAAATGCATGTGAACAAATGCTTTTTCTGGTCTCAGTTTGGGGAGTTTTTTATAGAAGGGAAGAGAAATCTTCCTGGGAACTTTCCCTTAATCATTACCATGCTACAGAAAGTCTGTTCTGGGCAAAGTCTCTGAAGAATTGGACAATTCCTTATAGAAAGTGAAACTGTACAGAAAGCCTTTGTTGGAAGAGGGGAAGGAAAGAATGAACAGGCAGGGAGAAAAACATGAGTACAACTCCATCCTAGAAGAGCACGTTCAGTGACATGCACAAATGTTCCCACCTTGACCCCAATTGTTAGCGTTTCACTCAATCGTTTGCCTTTAAGGCCATCAGTGAGTTTGCATTAGTGAGAACAGAGCACTGAAGGGAAAATGCAAACTCCTGCCTTTGGAGCTTGCAGCAAAAAGCAAGTACGGCACCCTGAGCGAGGACAAAGCATTTGCCCGAGACATTCCCGTGATCTGGGGAGAGAAAACAGGAAAAAAAAAGAAAAGAGAAAGAAGCAGCCAGCCCAGCACCAGCAAGCCTTCCTAAACTGTGCTTCCTTTGGAAGAAAATCCCAATGGCAACATCCTTTCCGTGCTCACATATCCTCAATAAGTGAGTCTGCTCTCGAGTAACACGCAGCAGTTTTTCCTATCAGCAGCTCACGGTGAACCCAGCGAACCCTTCAGTGCCAGCAAAGGCCAACTTTCTCTGCAAGGTTAGCTCATGCAAGGAATGTGCACGAGGGGCAAAACCTGAAATTCAAGCTGGGCTTTTTCTGCCTCATACAATGGTAAAATGCTTCTGCGGTGACAGAACGCAGTTGGTAAATTCTGCTGATGAATTCTGTCAGGAATACAGTTATTTTCCTAACCTAAGCACTCAGTAAGGATTGAGCCCCCTGGAAAAAAAACTATCAACTTGGTCAACTGTTCTTAAGATAACAAAACAAGCATAATGAACGTCGAGTGTTTTCCTTGTTTATACTTTGTTTTATGATCCATTAAACTACTCTCCAGTCCCCTATTCCAAGTATGAGAGCTAGAAAAATAGAAATGAAAACTGAGATCGTGACACACGCTTTGGGTTCCAATAGGTGGGGCTTTGAGGCAGACTGCCCCCCACAAGTCACATTGGCCTGTGTGGGGTTCAGGAGCCCACCCAGGCAGGGAAGCCTGCAAGATCTAAGACTACAATATGTTCTTCAGTTACAGAACAATGCTGACAACAGCTTTTCGTCAGTAAAATAAGAAGAAATAGTTCTGAAGATACATCGGGGATATGTATGGTGAGGCTAAGAAAATAAAGGCAGCGGTTTTGTTCCTCAGTCTTTTGAGCAGGACAGCAGGCTAGTGTATGGGTTACGGACTGGTGCGGTATCTCCCTCCTGGATGTCACTGGGAGACTAGTGCACATGATTTTTGGTGAATCTCTTGAATAAAAGTAGAGTAATGAGCAAAACGCGCTGGCAGAGGCTCTGTCCCCGGGGCTGCAGTTCCCAGGTAGGAGGCTCGTCTCGCGCTGCTGCGGGAGCTCTCTCAGCAGAATGCACAGAGGTCGGGGTATAACTTGCCCTCAGTTCACAATTTTCCATTTCAGACTCGCTGTCTCTGTCTTGGTTTCGGTCTATTTACTCGGAGCCATTTCTTAACAATGTCTAATTTCCTCAAGGAATCCCTCTGAGTCCCTCTCTTAGAAGCACTGCCATATCTTTTTTTTTAATCACTGAAAGGCACAAATATCCTTCCTGAGCTCTTTTGCCATCCAGCCTGATTATATACCTAGATTGGAGTTTCCATACATTTTCTGCACAGTAGGAGTTCCCCAAACGCAGCCTCTGGGGATATAAAGCGTGGCCCCAACTGCAACTCACCAGGATGAAAACAAAGCTGACCAGGTACTGCTTTTATTGTTAATGAGCCTAACCAGCAGGCAATTATTACTTAGTCTGGAAGACATAAGCTGTTGAAATTGTCAGGCATTCACTTTTTATTTACGGCAATGCACAATCAAATCAGAAGTAGCCCTCTGGCGCCTGGCATTTTGCCACTGCCTGACCATCAGTGTCCCCAGATGTGAACATCTTGAACACAGAGAATGCTTTTTTAGTAGGTTTTTTTTTTTTCATGGTATTCCCTTTTTCTCCTACTCCCCACTCCTTGGACTATCAAAAGGGGACCACCAGCCTTAAGTAACTTCAACCTGAAGCTGTTTGCTTCAAATGAAAGAAGCCAGTTCTGTTTCTTTCTCAGCTGATGTGCAAGTCAGACATGCCCTGGTCTCCTGGTGTAGAAAAAAAAGCTCAACCCTTCACGCAGCTAAAAGCGCAGACGGTGAGCCCTGGAGCAGGAGCCATAGAGAGACAAATCCCTGGAAAGGCAGCACGTCACCGGGCTGTTGGTCTCCTGGGGGCGCCGGCAAAGGGCGCGTGGGGACTCCCGGTGACTTCTGCAGCCCCTAAGCAGGCAGGCTTGGCCAAAGCGCGGCCAGCAGACGCTGGGCTGTGCGCGGATCCACCGCTGCAGCCTAACCTGCCCAGTGATCGCCTTGCAATCTAACCCCTCCCCGCGTCTCACTTAGAAACTTTGGTATCTGCGTGGCAGACTTGACAGCAATTAACATTACTCAGCTGCCGGCTGGGTTTTACAGCTGTCTTGTTATGCAGACTTTAAAAACAACGCGGAGCGACGGAGCGCGGCTCTGCGCCCAGGCGCCCGCTCCCGCGCCGCCCCGTCGGAGCTTTGCCGCGATTTTAGGGGAAGCGCTCTGCAACCGAGAAATAAAAACAGCAGCAGAGTAAGGTGAAACAATAGCGGGCTGCTGTTGGGAGCCCGAGCCCTGGTTTTGTTTCCCTTTTTAATCTTCCCACTGCGCGGGCTTCAAGGAAGGCGCTAGTGAGAGCCTGTCCTTGTTTACTCCGCGTAGCTGCGCGCACAGCGCACACGCCGGCACGAGCACGAGGCGCTGCCTGACCCCAGGACAGCAATATTCGGCTCTTAAAAACCAAGGGAGCCTGTTGAGTCATTTAAGGCTGGCAAATAAGAGGGTTTGGGGGGAAATTACAAGCGGTTGCTGGCAGTTTTGAACCAGCCTGCCTGCACTGTTGGTCAGGGGTACTACGGGGTAAGCAGGGACCAGCAAAGCGTGGCCTCGTGGGGCCTGAAAGCAGCCTCTGCTGGCACCACTGCCCTCGCTGGCTGCTAACAGAGAAAAACTGTTCTATTTTCCTCCTCGTTCCCACCTCAAGTGGGACTTTTCAGCAGCCCCCTTGGCCACAGAGACGCGTGGCGGGGAAGCGCCAGCGCGGGTGCGTTTCTCCGGCCCCCCTCAGCGGGGCTCGCTTTCCCCCGCGGCCGCGCTCCCCCGCGGGGCTCCGCTCGGCTCACTCGCGTGTCCCCCCGCTGCGCGGAGGGCACACCGGGCGCCCAGACTCCCGCCGCGCGGCACCGTTTCCACCGGCCCCGGCACCCACAAACAAGGCGGCGGTAGCGGCGGCGGGGCAGGGGCAGGGGCAGGGGCAGAGGCAGGGGCAGGACCCGGCCCGCGGTGCCGGCGCCCCCGGCCGCCCCGCGGCGCCGTTGGCGGCCGCTGGCGGCGGCGGTTGCGGCGGTTGGCGGCGGG
>JAVCKT010006767.1:0-39188 GCA_032273925.1 Rhynchotus rufescens
GAATACTTATTTTTTTGAAATTTTAGTAATGCAGGATATTTTAACTTAATAAATAAATTTGACTTAATAAATAAATTTATATATAACTATAAAAATGTAGTTATAACTACTGAAATAATATATGCTGCTACAGATCCACTTTTTATATTTCAAATAATATAATCAAGTATAAATAGTGTCACAGTTTTAAGATGCTGTTCTTAAGATATTAATAAGCAACCACTGGGACAGGTAGTACAGTACTGGGGATAGTCAGTTTTTTATCTATGCGGCCAAGTTCATAAAGATCAGAACAGTGGAGCTCGAATTGCCTGTAAAATCCACGGAGAGGCTTATAATAGGCATGAAAAGGTGGAAAGCGGAGTTTTATGCAGCGCATTCCATGGCAGCCCTCTGTGCCTCCAAAAAAAACAGCAGTATGATAGAGTTATTACAATCAAGCTACCTCTTCTGCATGAAGCAACCTCTGCTGCACACTGCTACATCATTGGTTTATCAATGAGTCAACCCAAAGTCTGATAAGCTGTGTCACATCAAGGTTTTTAAACATCTGCAAAAAACATATCTTCACATTTATGTAGGTGGAAAACTACCCTCATGATTATGCAAATAATACACAGGGACAGCAAGTTCATATCCCATTCCTGTGTGGGAAGAGAGAGGAAAAAGTAGTCTTCAGCTGCCGCTTTGCTTACTTTGTGAAGCTCGGGAGAACCTTAAACCAGACCTCTTGCCTGTGCTTCCACTCATCACCTATCCAATATTTGCACTGTGTTGAAGGCTGACAACTTACTAAAGAGTTCCATAAGATATATCAGATACATTTACATAATTTATCCAGTTGTATGGGCAACTCTAATCCTGCAGAAGCATAATGGAAGACAGAACCTAGTCCAAGATGTAGAGCGTAGTCTACATTTAGTCAAATAATAAGCTACACTTACATATGAATTTTCTTGTCTGGCCAGCTTTTCAGGAAAATTCCAGCATCATGAAGGTATGACAAGAGCGTTGCATTTATTTATGCTTTGGAAGGCTAGTGACTCTAAACTTAAGAGCAGATAGTTTTAGGCAGAGAAAGGCGGAAATTATTTGTACAGTGTCATTTTTCTAAGGTCTCAAAACCAAAACCCACAAAAAATAATAATATATAGTGTGCAAATAATGTCAGTTTGATCAGGCAAGCTGGAAAATATAACGTTTAAATGAAAGAGGCATCAAAATATTTCCTCTCCTATTAAAACTTAAAGAATTTTAATTTAAATTTAATTAGAATTTCAAGTAAAATATTACACATTCTTTGTTCATCAAGGAAGATGTGAAACAGAGCAGTTCTAGAAGAAGTTAGTTTGATTTTGTTCTGTAAAGCTGACAGCTACCAAACTTAAGTGCAAACTTAGCAGCAGATATAAAAAGGAAGATAATAACAGACTGGTCCAGGAAAGATGCTATAGAATCCAGCTATAATTTTTCTGGGAATATGTTACGTTGTGTCCCTACTGCAAAGAGCAGAAATATTATGGGCTTTCTTTTAAAAAAATATTCCATTCCTATTGAAGCTGTGAGGTCTTTAGCCAACAGGGTGTCATGTGGTCACTGAAGTTCATAGCTATATGTTCTTACCTTTTGACAAGTCTGCTTGTTAGGTGTTTGTTAGGGAGAGCTGCAGCAGAAATGGGACTCTCTCACCTAGTGTGGCAGGATGATTCATATAGGTGGAGGCTAAAGTGTCCTTCCTCTTTCTCCTTGCGGAGGAGGAGAAGAAAAAGAATCCCAAATACACGTGCATTTCAGCCTCTGTAAATCACAGTGCATGAAGGAGACATCCACTTTTCGATGCCATCTGTCTGGCTCCTCCAGTTTTTATAACACACTTAAAACTCTAACTGTTAGGCACCTAATGGTGGAAAGTCACTAATGCAGACTCGGTGAATGATTGCTAATGAGACGCATTGAGAATTTAGTTTAATTAAACTATGCTGATTTTGGCTGCAGTACAGAATTTCTAGCTGAAACTTATTGCCAGGTCTCTGAATTTTACTCTGACATTCACAATATTTCACTTAAGTAGTAGCTCTTGGAATCAACGTCGCAAAAGAATATTGGCTTTCATACACAAAGCTTTTAATTCTTTCGTTATGGAGAAAAGTTTAAAGCCGTAAGCTTTTAAAATCTCAAACACCAATGGTAAATGAATGAAAAAAATGAATGAATGAATGAATGAATGAATGAATGAATGAATGAATGAATGAATGAATGTGTATTTTGTTGAAACAGGACCATTGAAATATAGTTTAATTATCTCTTTGATATCCTTCAAAGCAATATAAACTTGTAAATTTGAACTTTTCTTTGTTAGGCAAGTTATATACAATGTAAAACTCATGCATGATAATGTAAAACTCATGCATGGTAACAGTGCCTTAATTTAAGATGAGGGTAGATTGAAAAAGTTCATTGGCATCTTAGTCTGACTTTGTGGAAGGAAGCAAAAAAAAGTGGTCATTTTTTACCAGAAGGTAAGAAGTCTTTTCCTATTCCTCCTGACTTACTGAATTGACATTAAACTTTGGAAAAAGCAACATATCTGTAGGTCAGAAAGATATGAGGAAGCTCTGGATGCTGCATAAGTTACTGAACGATACTCTATGTGTATTACACAAATATTAAACAAATATACTTTGGCAAAATAAAGTATCTGGACACAATTTTATACATGATTTTTATACTCATAGTATCATGGATTTCAAGGTCACTAACTGTGGCACTGGATGAGATTAAATAAGTGAATAATAAAGAAATGTGGATAGATATATTGCTTAGCTTCAGATAATTTGCCTTCATTTAACACTTAATAGGTGTGAATCTACTTACAGTCCATGCCCATAACATCTTCAGTCCTATATATTGCTAGCTATATTTAAAAATTTTAAAATTGTGTTTAAAAAAATAAAGAATCAGGCCCTAGATGGCTCTGATGACCTATAAGGTCACTGTGTATGTATGTATGTGTATGTATGTATGTGTATATATATATTTAATGATCTATAAGTCAAAGATAATCTTAGCACTCATGACGAGTAGGAGGTCTCTTTTCTATATAGAGATATCCTTGAAAATATGAACTATTGCAAATCAGTGCAGACTGATGGTCCAATTAAAATTTGTAGCAGTTTTTTTTTCCTGAAATTTGTGAGTTACCAGACTGTTCTTTGTCAGACTGTGAAACCCTAACAGTTCTTCCATTATCCAAAGGGAAAGAAGAAGCTCAGAGAAAGAAAAAGAGCTGAGGAGCAGAACGCCAGACTAATTGGTGTTTGTAATGGAACTGAGATGTCTGGGAAGCCACTAATAATGTTAAGGTTTTCTCTCTCACATTTACCATCCTGCAACTGAGCAATGCTTTTCCCATACTCTGAAGTAAAGGGGAGAGAAGCACAGGTAGGGAGCAAAAGTGGCTGCCCTATAATCTCTTTATCACTCCTCTCTAGCAGGTCTCCCGGTCCTCTGTAGCTCAATTTAACTACAGTCCATATTTTCATGCCTATGCATTTGCGAAGGCAATACCTATCTTCCTAATTGCAATGTTTGGATTATTGATTATGAAATACAAGTAAAATGTTCATAAAATGTCTATGTTGAAGACAGAGAAAGAAGGACAGAAAGCAGAATGAGATTGGAGAATGCTTTCAAAAGAGATGGAAGATTGCAAAGAGCAGAGAAATAGAAAAGGAACAACAAGGAAATGACACATAGACATACGAAGATGGAAAAGTTGAGCAGACCAGAATGAATGGGTGGCAGAGAGGAGGAAGGAAAGAGAGACTTTTAATGATTAAGAGGAAGAACAGAAAACAATGATTTTTCTTCTCAGAAAAAAGGGCTCATTAGTAAGCATCAGCACAGAAGAGTTTGGAGTAAGAGTAGCACCATACACAACAAACACCTTTAATGGATTTTAGTGCTTGGCAAGGAATGGAAATAGATGCAGTCATGGAATTTCTCCTCTGTCTATTCATTGCTTAAGATTTCCTAGAATTAGTTAATATAAAATAGATACTCTTAAAAAAAGAAAAAACCTGTGTGCACTTCTAGCACAGATGGTTTTTTATTTCAAAACGCACTTTGAAAGTACTTTGTTGCCAGTTGTTCCTTATGCATTTGTGTTCTCTTGGTTTAAAATGAGAAACAGTGCTATGTCACTGAACCAATTATTTCTCAGAAATAACTGACAGTAAATAGCTCAAATGAACGAATAATAGGAAACTTTATGTTTTAAAGTATCCTTTTAACTCTTTGTTCTTATTGATGCATTATTGGGAGAGTGTATACAGCATTCTTACTTAACCAAGGGAATTGGATATATCCACCCCAGTACCATTTGGTGTCACTTGACCTCACTCAGAATGAAACGTGTTCACAAGTTGAAGCAGAGATCAAATTTGAGTTTTTCTTCATCCAGGTCAGTACCAGTCCAGGCTTCAGAATCATGTTTCGTCTTGTTCGTGCTTCCTGGCTTGGTACATCCATTCTTCATAGTAGGGAATCTTCAGTCAAATGGATGTAGGATGTCTGTCCACTTCCCTATTCCCTGCTCCCTCCATGGGGTTAGGTAAGTGATTGGAACTCTCTTATTGACATGAAAGGCTGATATTTGAATCTTCTCAAGTTCCTCTGGGCTTAGTCCTGTATTATATTTATTATATAAAGGGTGTCTGAGAGTAAAATTTAGCTCTTCTTTCTACAAAGTTCTGGATTCTCTTTGTTTTCTTGTTTTTGTTTGATTGTTTTCTTTATTTAATAGGATCCTCTGCTCTATATTTTTTCAGAAAGGACCAGTGAGGACATCAAGCTATGGATCACAAATACACTGAAGTACTTTCCTACCGCCTTGGCTAGGTAGCTTAAGCTATGAACAGGAAAATGGTAGAATATCTTATAGTTTTCAAGTGTTTCTGCTCTTTAGTTCCAAGTATTTCCTTATTGATTGTGTTGACTGCAAGGAAATCTGACTGTGATGGACATCATTAGGGTTCATCCTGGTAAGCTGAGATTCCTGACTCAGGGTTCCAGACTTTCCTTGCAAAAATGCCAGAATTAGGGAGGGCAACATGTGGCACTATTGTAGCTACTCAATATTTTTGAACTAGTCCTCACTGTTTTTATGTGAATATGTGTATTCAGCAGTTAGATCATAGAGGTCTTCAATAATATGGAACTCAGAAAAAAAATAACCCTACATTTCATCTTGTGTTCTTTTCATGCCTGCCTTCCTGTCTTTTGATCTTCTAAAACTCATCTCTTGTGCCTTTTCTATTTCTTTTCCTTCCCTCTGCTGTTAGTGTAGATTGCAGAAAGGCTGCATTAGAACTTGAGCATTAGAACTTGATTTTGAGCATTAGGTTTGTATGGTGGCTAATCCACTGCATCTTGATTCCCTCTGCATGTTTTAATGTTAATAGAGGCTTCAGGGGTGTACAGGACAACCAAAACCACATTTTGTAAAGAAAGTATAACTGAAGAAAGTATAAAGAAAGTAACCTTTGTACATTTTCGGTACAGCATGGATGTACTGAGCTATATCCTGGGGCCTACTCTGGCCCTAGTCCAGTCAAGGCAGTGTAGAAGAAGATTAAGTATTTTAATCAACTAGATGCACAGAAAGCTGAGTGAAAGCTGGCTCTAAGACAAGATGAAGAGGCATGTTAAGATATAAGAGCCTGAAAGGAAGACTCGAAGTTATAAACCACTCCTCATGGCTGAATAGAGATTCTTCACAGATGTAGACAGAGCTGGGTGTGTCTAAAAGGCCAACTACTGCATTTTATATATACTAAACTTTCTAAATGATTAGATGCTTCAAAATAAGCCTCAGGATAAGACAGTATCTACCAGTTCTTAAGCTTTTTTGGAAGTCTTTTTTATATCTATGTTTAAGTGGATACAAAAATGTATGTTTCAGTAAGTTACAGGTCATCTGTAGACAATATTCAGGCATGACTTCACCAAGACTATGACCTCCAGCACATTTACGTCAGGGTTCAGTTCACCTCTGCAACATAAGCAGTATCAATGAATCAATAGCAATTTTAAGCTAAGTTGTAGGACTATCCCTGATATTTGGTGTTTATAGAAGCAGGTCCCCAAAAATACAACTCTATGACACATCCCCTGTAGTACTTTTTCCCTAGCTCAGTGGCTACTGAAGATGTTTCTCCCCTCCTTAACTGAGTTGGTAACAGGCAAATTAATAGTCATAACAATCAGTTTGCCTATTTTTGCTTCAGAGTTTGTCTGTATATCCCTGCATTACCTAGGCAAAACAAAGTGCCTATTGTGGACATTCTGCATTTCATACCCAAAAAAAAACCTTGCCATGGTTTTAAGATATTTTCACAATCTTGATGTTATACCAGCACACTCTTTTGTCTGTGAATGTAACAGCTCTATTACTGACATTTTAGGAAAAAAAAAAAAAAAAAAAAAAAGAATAAAGAGAGCTTCTTTGTGAAAGCCTACAATTAATCAGTTAAAGATCTAGCTGCAAAGTCACAATTTATTGATGGTTGCATACAGGATACTGAAATCGTAGTATTAGTAAGTTGTTAGATTTATACAGATTATATGTGTTCTACTCACAAGAACTAGAGCCATTTTGTTCCTATTGGTTTCTGAATATAATTGCATCAAGATGTTTATTTGGTGATCCAAAAAACTTTCTTAAAAATAATATGGAGCAGTGGGATTATCATCAAAGATAAATATTTATAGTACATAGAAAAGCATGCTCAATCTATGCTGGAAGTTCTCTAAAGATCTTGTTGATGTTGGCAGATGAATTGTATATTTGGCTGTATATTTTTTAAAAGGATAGAGAATAAAAGAAAAAAAAAAGTAAAGTACAAATTTACCTTACTCCCTGTTTAGGATTCTTTACTAAAGTATTTTTTTTAAAAAATCCTAATTATATCTCTGCTAATTAAACACAAAATATTTCTTCTACTAAAATTGAAAGATGCTTCAGTTTATGAGCTACTCCACCTAATTCAACTCCATTCCTTGCCCCTTCCTCATTTCTTTTCAGTCTTGTTTCTATGCCATCAGAACTTGAATAGGAAAACATTAAAATATTCATAAAATTATACTTCATTTTGAATATATGTTTCCAACAGTATTTTGACTGTCTAGAAGTAATTTCCACTGCTCCTTTTCTATAAACCACTTCTGTTAATTGGTTTGAATAAATTTTGGTTTGTCTTAGGTACAATTTTATGGAGCTCATATAAATTTTGTTTCTTTAACCAGACATAGATTACAGATACACTTCCAGCTACTGATGAAAAGAATTCTAATGACTGTGATGTGCTTGATTTAGTTACTTTCTGAGAAAAAAAAATCATCAGTAATATGCTTATTAGGAGGGGAAAATATAGTTTAACCATGCAAGTTTTTTCTCACACAGAAGTTACACCGATTTGAACAAAATACTGTCTTTAAGGAAGGGTACTATCACAGAGATCCATACTGAATTTTTTACAATAGAGGTCTGGATTTATGTGAATAAAACCACACATAACTGTAGTTTGATTTACATCAGTGTCATTGATCACCTAAGTAAGAGTTTGTTATTTTAAGGCCCCAAATACATGTTTTTACAGTGCTAAATTACTTATCATCCAAAATCTAATTATTCTAAGCTATGTTTACATACATTCAATTGTGCATTTCTTCCCATCGAACTATATTGAATATGAGTAACTCATAAGAAGAAAAATAGGAAGTGAAGCTGAACCATGTTCATAAGAGGAACAAACTGCAAGAACTTTCCACAAGTTCTACCTGATTTTCAACAGAGTCCATGCAACTGTTGATCTATTACTCCTCTAAAAATAATCAGCAGTTCTCAAGTTCAAAGTAGTTTCTCTTTGAGCCCTTGTATGGTTTGGATACAGTCTTTAAGGTACATAAAGTTTGTTTTTCTTTCTTGTATCCACCAGCCTAAGTCAGAAGAAAGTCTAAGGAATCTGGTGAAGTTATGCTGGGATGAGATCAACTTATGTTAGGACTATAAAAGTAACTGGTGCTCTTGACCTATACTATGGTAAGAATGTAGTCAGAACAGATTGTGGTCAAAAAGGACTTTGTTGTGGAGAAGACACTTAGAGATGAGTCTTGGAGAAAAGTTACCAAAACAAGAGCTATTAATCAATCCAACCTAGGTGTGCTTAGAATAAAGGACAAAATATTATTCTCCTTAGGCATGAATGTGTTTTGCAGGACATCTGGGAGATAGGAATGGAATACTTAGGTAAATTAAGTACTTAATATTGAAGTAAATTAAGAAACACCTCAGGAACATCTCCAACACACAGCTGCAACAGCTTTCACTAAAGTTTATACTTTTCAAAAGAGCAGTGGAATGGCTGTCATCTACCTCACTCTGCCACTGTCCTTCCTCTTCTCATCAGATTCTTACAGGCAAAGGCAAGATTTTACCCAAAATCACTAAAATTGGTCCTTTGTGGTCACAATAATAGATGACAAATCCTGTAAAACAAATAAAGGTGAGAGAGGTTCAAGGAGCCACATACTTTATGTGTCTACTTTTAAACCTATGCGTGAAGCAATTTATGGCAATGGACTGACTCCAGTCCTTAAAGATAGGCACATGCTTAACCACTTTGCGAATGGAGCTCTTAAGTCCATAAAGAGTTCACTGCCTAATAAATAACCTTAGAGTCAAGGGTCACTTATGTACACTGTAAAACACATACAAGAGAAAATACTGTCCAAAGTTTGGGGATTTTTTTTTCATTTTATAACTGCTTGTTAGTAAGCAAGCGCATTTGTAAGATTTGCAGATATTGTTGGAGCACAGCTGAAAACATATGTAAAAATTGGGGGGTTAGGACTGCTTAAGTATTAAAACTGATGCCCCAGATTAATGTTGCATATGTAGATACCTTTGTAACATATATATTTGCTTTCCAGAACGTTAAGATGCAGAGGCAGCATTACTTGGATTAAGCTTGAGAAAAATATCAAATCCTTGCATTTTAAATCAGCTGCAGCATCAAACTGACTATATTGACAATAGAATTTGGCCCTTTTTCACATGAAAGACAAATGAGTCTGTTCTTAAAATGGGCATAGTGATTATTGCTTCCCTCATTATATGACTTTACTAAAACTCCTGGCTTAGTCCTGCAGATCTCTCCGTCACAGATATTCACAGCTCTCATGTCATTATTATTAAAGACTGATTCCTCAAGGTAACAATCATGTTGCATCCTGGAGACTCTGAGAAATCAATAGAAGATCATAGTATTACCATTAAAACCAGTAATTATACCATTCTCACAAAGTATATTCTAAAATTATTTTCAGTGGTGCTCCCAGACAGCATTTGAATGCATTCAGATTCTTTTTTCTTTTTTTTTCCCCCTTTTTTTTCACTTTTTGTTCTTGAAATATTTGCCATTTGCTAGACTTGTGAGTCACGGATGCTGTAACTGTTGATATCGGGGAAGCTCTGTCAAAAGACATCGCCAAAATCATCTAACCAAGGTTTGAGGGCTTGCAAGAACTATTCTGATCATCTGTTCTGATCTCCTGTCATAATTTGCATAATTAAGCTTTTTTTATATTTCCCAGCACATAAGCAAATATTATCAAATCTAACATTTTCAGTATCAATAGAATAATATTTATAGTGCAGTCTAAATAAAGAGACAGGAGGTTTAAAATAAATAAGGCTGACCCCAATTATCTTTAAATCCAAGTATGGCGAAATGTACACACATCATAAAAACATCCTTATCTTGGTCACACAGAGGTGGAAGATGGTTCATTGCAACATGTGGTGCCAGTATTAGGGTTTCTAATGTCACACAACAAATCACTTTCTAAATTAAAAAAAATAATAATTTCAGATTTTAAAAAATCTGATCAGAGTTCTCCATCTGCCATGTGCTACAGTTGACAGATGCTTCCTTCTGCATAACTAGGATCAACCGGACCTTAGTCCATCAGCCTGTGTTGGGTATACAGGCATTGGTGGACATATTAGTGGAAAGTATTAAGACTTGGCAGAATTTTCTGTTCTTCATTTTCTGTCTTTTGCTCTGATTAATACCTATCCTTTTCTATACTGTTCCTGTCTGTCTCATATTTCTTCCCTGTGGTAGATGCCTTTTAAAAGTAGCTTGATTCAGCTGAAGTTGACCTTTTATGGGGCATTGCTGACTCACATCAAGTTTTTATAGGCCTGCCAGTTTCTGCACATGTGCAGAGCACAGGTCCTATCTGACCTACAAGAGTTAAGGACAGAGAGAATATTTGGGGGGAAAGGTAGTTTTTTGCTTTGTTCTTAAACAGCAATGCTTTATTACAAACAAACAGAAAGAAAAACATAAAATATTACTTATTTTTAGGAAAAGATATTAAAATCCAAGATTGGCAAGATTAAACAATTAAAATGAGTATAAACACACTCATTTAATGTCAAATATATTAAGACTACTGTAACCCAAACAGGGTTTGGAAGGAGAGAGAGACTGGAAAACTATTGCTGTCTAATGCCAGATTGTCATTACTAGCAGTATCTGCTTTGTCACAATCCCAGTGTCAAACACAAAACACAAACACTCTCTCCAATGTCCTGCAGCTCTCTTACTTATTTCCCTGCTCCACTCCCATCTTTCCTCTCTTTGTTCCTCATTCTGTCGTTTCTTTCTTTTCACTGTTTTCTTCTGTATTTTCTAAGTTCCCTATGACTCTGAATTTTCTCTCTTTAACCTCTTCCCCTCTGTAGCCCTACTTATTCCTCCACACATTTTTGCTTCCTTCTACACCTGATGCCCTCTCCTCTATCCTTTTCTTATTTTTCCAGTAACCCTCCTCTTCTTTACTGCATTCACTCCTTGCATGACTGTTTCTTCCTACCACATGGCACAGACACATATGTTCTTCAGAACATGTCTAGCCTCTTTCCAGGGCACCACTTGGTTTTGGCACTCCTGACAACAGTGGGAATGACACAACCCTTTACTGATTGCACTCAGAGTGTTGCCCAGAGAATGTGTCGTCCAGTATGGTCCATAGCCAGGAACACCTTTACTGACCTGTATCCTCCAAACAAATTTTCTTTTTTCTTCAGCCTTTCATGAAACCAAGTGGACTACTGCATAGCAGATAATCTACAGGAAAACAGGAAAATCATCTCCAAAGTGAACATAGAGCATAAAGACATCAAACTTGCCCAGATTTGCAGTTTGCATAGGTTTTATGTACAGATAGTAATTTGATACTGTATAAATATTCCTGATGTGCAAAACATTTTTGGCAGTGGAACTGTTAAAATATACACCCTATTGCAGAGTCTTCTAATGCTGATTTCACCTGTATGTGTTTTTTTATACAGGAAAACAGAAGCTGTATGCAATAGCATTGGAAAAGCCATAATATGTGGATGCAATAACCACAGGGGCAGAAATACCTATGACAGAGAGAAACAGAAGAAATGATGACCGTTAGCTCAAGATCTTGCTACACTTACTCAAATACATTTATTCTCATGAGCCAAGTCTGAATGCAGAATTCTGAGCAATACAAAGGAAACCACAAATAGCTTTAATAATGATTATACCCTCCAGATGAAGGTTACAAATGTGTAACATATGCATTGGTGCTGTGCACCACCAATAGCAAGGGCTATTGCATTACTGCTCTGATTCTCTTTCTGTCTATATACATATATAACCTAATATTGCATGATATACCTTTCATCTTCATAAGTAATGGATGGCACATGTCCCACCAGTGGGAAAAAGGCTAAGCTGTAAGTTTGTGGTGTGTGCTTCTTCTTAATGTATGATTTATGATTTATTGATGGCTTTTATTTACCCTGTTCAAAACAGAGACCACTGAACAGTGGACAGTACATAAAACTCCCTCTTTTCCTCTCTCTCTCTCTCTCTCTTTTTTTTTTTTTTTTGCCTTCATGCATGAAAAATGATTGTATGAGAGGTCACAGTCCATCTTTAATTCATCCTTCTACCATGCTGATTGCATTACTTTCACTCAGGATTCTCATGTTTTGTACGTAGCCAAACTTAACAAGTTTGTGTCTGCAATTTTGAGACTTGCAGGGCTGGCATGCAAATATTGTTACTGTTTTTTCCCTGTTGTAGTGAGGCAACTTGTCCTCAGAACAAGTATAATAAACCATATTACGTATTGCTGGATCTGCAAGGAGATATATATATATATATGCAGACAGTGAATTAGCAGTGTTTATGTACACTGAGATGAACAAATTCTAACTGTTTTGTGCTCAAAAATCACCTGATTCTTAGGTCTCTCTAATGCTTCTTCACTCGCTTATTTTGCAAGATTTGTTTTTCAAGCTCTAAGTTAGTGGCTGCTAATTTAAAAGGATATCATTTTGCATTTACACATACATATTGTATTCATTTAGCTAACTTGACCTATCTAACCTGCTTGCAGATATCTTTGTGTTTGCTTTTAGGATAAATACGTACATATTGAAAATAAAATACATTTTTGTAGGTTACTACTGTCCATTTTACTGTGCCTTTGGGGGAAGCAATAAATATACCTTGTAATGGCCAGAGGCGGGTGAATTTCCTCCGTCAGGTCTGAGGCAGAGCTCTCCGCACCTCGACATTCGGAGGGATTCAAAACGCCGCTCGTGGCCGTGCCGGGGGCGCCTGGGGGGTAACTGCTTCTCGCAGAAGGGGCTTCTCGTGGCCGCCAGGAGCCCCTGGCAGGGGTGAAGCCCCACGCGCTCCTCGCGTGGGCGCGGGGCCCAGGGGCCGCCCCGCAGAGCCACTCGCGGCCGCTCCGCGCAGGCACCGCGCGCTCCCCAGGCCAGAGGGCCGGGGGCGCAGTCCCTTTCCCTCCTTGCAAACTTCATGGGCTGTTTTTCTAAGCGCCACATCGCCTCAGTGGCTGCTTTTGTTGTTATTACTATTATTTCTCCTGTTGTTATTGCTCCTGTTATTATTGCTTCTATTATTATTTCCCTGCCACCAAGCTGCAGGGCCGAGTTGGGACTCCTCTCCGGGGACGGAGAAACCTCCCAGGTCCGCGGCGGCCGCCGCTTGGGGCTGCCGCGTTTCCAGCGCGGAGGAGCGCGGTTCCACGGGGTCCTCCCCCGCACCGCACCGCACCGCACCGCTCCGCTCCGCGCACGGGCTGGCGGGGCGGGGAGCGCTCCTGCTCCGCGCTGTCCCCTGCCCCTGCTCCCCTGGGCTGAGGTGGGACAGCCCGAAGGCGCCTTCCCCCGCCAGGAACAAAGCAGGGCCTTAAACTCCCTCACTACCGAGAGGGTTTTGCTCAGCCAGGAGACAAACTCCCCGCTGTATTTCCTTTCCCGTACACTTCCTGACATGGGGAAGATAACAAAGGGGAAAGTTTAAAGCAATAAATATCCCCAATCCGCCTCGCCCTTGGTGTTGGGCTGCGTCTGCGGAGCTTGAGTCAAGGATGGAGAGAACTTGGGGTTTCCAACTCCCAAACAGGGTCTCGACCCAGAGCACTCGCTCTCGATCAGATTTCTGCCATCTTCGTAGTATCTTTGGGGATTTCCCCTCCAATTCCCCGGGCATTTCTTTTTCCCTAGCTGCCAAAGACTATGCTGCTCTGCCTATATTTCCCGTTGCAGTTTGCCCATTTCTGCCTGGATTGAAGCGGGGCTGGTCATTCCTGTGATAGATTTAATGCTCTCAGATAGGACTCCGGGCGGGAAAGGATGGCATTTTTTAAGAGGTAACGCGATTTAATAAGCTGAAACGTATTATCAAGTCATGAAGGTTTCCTGGCCGTGCAGAAACCCACTGACAGGTTTTCTTGTGTTTTGATAGATTTAGTGCTGTTATGGTACAATTCTCCCTCGCATTCAGTAGCTAAGACTTGAAGATTAAAGATCGCACACCTCTAGATGAATCAAAGCCTGCACTGCGGAGCAGCTAATACATTTCATGATTGATTTCCCTCTGCCCTGCTTCCAGTCTCAGCCTTGTGCAAAATCCTTTCCCCTCTCCGCGCCCTGCTTGGCCCAGCTGCAACGTCCTCTCTGGAGCCCACAGAGCGGTCAGAGGAATCTCTTTGGGAGAAGCTTTCTGAATATCACCTTTCTGGCCCCAAGTGCCCTCGAGAAAAGTTTTAAACTGAAGCCGACTGAAGTGGCCGTTCCGTTTGCCCAAGGGGCGAGGTCATTCCAAATCACCACAATATCGTGGAGTAAAAATGAGCCCTGTAAGCGGAGTCAGAAGAGCCCTGTGTGTACAAGGACCTTGCTGTCCCTCCATGTCAGGTGCGAAGGGCTGAGCCCCTGGGGCATTAACCACTCTGGGGGTGGGATGAGATTTGGCAGCTCCCCTACCCTTTCACGTCTCCCCCAAAGCCCCACAAGCCAGGAGAGGTCCCCGCTACCGCCCTCGCACTGGACTCTCGGCGACCGCCGCGCGGCTCGGGCACTGCAGCCCTGAGCAGCCTTTGCCGGCAAAAGCGCCCGGTCCGACCCGCAAGGCTGTCTTCCTTACTAAACCTGCACCACTTTATTTATTCCTCGAAGTGATTTTTTTCTTTTCATTATCATCGTTATTATCATTAGTTTCCTCTTTTTCTTCATTCCCTTCTCGAGCCCTCGTAGCTTTTATCGCTAAGCAAACTCAGGACGAAATCGACATTTTTTTATTTACGGAATGGAAAGGGTTAATCCCCGCTCTCGGTTTGGGGTTTGGTTTAGATCTTTTTTTCTTTCATTTTTTTTCTCCAATGCATATAATCTCATTTGAGCCCCTGAACGTGGTGAAAGCTATTGATTGCTGCACAGAAACAGCGACTTTTAGCAGACTCCCCAGTATCCTTCCAAAAAGCAAATAAACAAGAAAAGAAAAAAAAAATCAAGAAAAAAAGATAAAATTAACATATACTTTCGGAAATGTCTCAAATATGTACAAAATGTACAAATCCCGTTATATGTCTTTCCATTCATGTGTATATTGATATCATAAAAGAGAAATCCTTCGGCAGGGTTTTTCTTTAAATACCTTATTCATTGAAACTGGCAGTTCCACTCATTATTCCACTCCCTTAAACCCGATTCTGATGCTGGCTAAATATAGAGCTTCGCCTTCCTGGGAACGCGAATCGAATACACAGTAAGCAAATCAGTAGCACAGGAGGAGGAAGAAAACCTTGATCAAAGCCCTCCTTTTCTTCCCAATCCTGGTTTGTTGGGGCGGAGACAGGTTTCTCCCTTATTGCACATCATTTGCAAAGATCAAGTCTCGAATGCAAACACCTCTCCCAGAAGTAGTAGGTTTGGGGAAAAAAAAAAAAAGTTAGGAGATGGAGGTTAGTAGATTAAAAAACAGACAGTTATTTTCGAACAAAGGTGTATCGCTGAGAATTGAGAAGCATTATTTCATAGCTGGGAGGGACAAAATAATATATATATGTGTGCGTGCATATTAATGGGTCTCCTGTTAAAATTAAATAGAAACATCTATGAGAAAGAATGAGGATAGAGTACAGAAAAACATCTTTCATATTTAAGTCTCTCAAAAAAAAAAAAAAAAAAAAAAAAAAAAAGATTCTCTTCTCTATCACTGAGATCAGACTCCTGTTAAGATTACGCACAGTCAGTGTTTTTTTGCCGATTCGCAGTGCACCGAGGTCAACCCGGGGGCCGGGTGTGTGTCTCTCGGCATGCCCCTTCCGCGGCGTTTGTTTGTGCGGAATATCGCGCAGAAAGGCACAAAAGGTCAGAAAGGCGCCCGCCCCGACGGGGCCGCGGCGCGGCCCGCGGCCACCAGAGGTCGCCGCTGCGCGCGCGCGGCCCGGGGCGCGCTCGGCCGCTGCGCTCGGGCCGCGCAAGAGGCCGCTGGGCCGGCTGGGCTATGGGGGGGAAAAGCCGAATTCCCCTCGCCACGGCTTGCCCCAAACCCCCGCCACGCTCCCTCTCGCACCCGCTAATTGCAAGCACTGAAAATACCTTTCCGCGGAAACCGAGCGCAGACACGGCCGCGGGGTGCGTGGCCGGCCGGTGCCTGGCCGAGCACTCAGGGCAGGCAGCGAGCGGCGAGGCGAGAGGAATTGCCCTTTGCTAAAGCTTTGCCCCAGCCACGTGTCAGGCTGCCGGGAATTGCCAGTAATTCCTGATAATTCCTTCTCGATTTACTCAGCTAAAACACGACCAAATAAACTACATACACATGATATATATCATGCATACAAATATATATACCAATACATACATCTATATGCATATATTCACATTGCTGACCTCTTTGAAGACAAGTGAACTGCTAGTAAAGTTGCGTTTCCCACTGTTTATTTAAGCGTCACATATGTAAAGTAGCTGTGTGTGTTTACAACCATATCTTTGCCTCCTGACACTATCTTGAGATCATTTCAAGGTGGCTTAATTATCTCTCCAAGTGGCAATGCTCAGTCCTGCTTCTTCCTTGAAATAAACTGGAGGGTGGATTTATTTTTTTTGAGTATTGCAAAAAGAAAACGTATTGCAAACTAAGATAGGGCTCCAGAGATCCCTCGTGTTTAGTAGCTGTCACAGCAACAAATACAAGTTTCAGAACTTTTTCTTGCCTCCTTCATTTGCAACAGGATTTAACTGCGGGTATGTGTTGTATGTAAATATGGCTTTGACTCTCGCAACAAAACTCTAGCCTGGTCGGTTCCTCTTAAAAACAAAATAAGACTTCGGAAAAATATAATTTCTTGATGAATATTGATTGGAGGGCATTTATACACCACGTTGATGACGGCAATGTAACGGCCCCTATGGAAGGGAACCTGAAAATGGGATCTAAACAAACTCCGGAGGAACTCCGCGGCTGGGGAAGGTATGGGAAAGGAAGGGTCTTCGGGGGAAAGGATGGGAAACGGATACATCTTCCTTCACTCCTAGGTTAAGAGAAATTCACTGTGTAGCTCAGCCCGGGGGTGGGGGCATACAAACGAGGAGGATTTGGGCCGGTTTGGGCAGCTCTGCTCTGGGCCGGGCCGCGGGGGCGCGCAGCAGGGCACAGGCTGCGCGCCGGCCCATGCACTGGGCTCACCGCGCACTCCGCGCTCGGTGGCTTCGCTCTACTCCTTTCCTAGGGAAATTAAGGGATTCTCTGCGGGGAGAGGCAGTTCTTCCCTTTTGTTTTCTTTTCCTTTTTTCTTTCTTTCTCTCTTTTTTTTTTTTTTTTTTTTTTTAATGGAAGCATTTCAGTTCCTGCTCACCCCACAGTAATGTCTAAACCTAGGACAGGCTTTAAATTAAAAAGAAAAGAAAGATGAAGGAAATAAAGAGAGAAAGAATGAAAAGGCAGGGGGAAAGGGTTTGGAAAAGACATTGATAGAATGGAAGGAGTGCTGAGAGACAAGTTAAGGTAATTATTTGCAGCTTCTTCGATTTTGTGTGTAACAGAAAAACACGAAACTTTTGCCTACAATCTTAAGAGAGTAGGAGACTGCAGGAAAACATAAACATTGCATCGTGTAGACAGAGCCAGCTCGCCCTACCACTGACTGCTCTGAGGAGCTTTGCATGTTCAAACCAGAGCAACTTCTTCTGCCTAGGAAAGATAAATGCTGGGGAAGGAAATAGCTGGATGAGCCTCATTGCCCCCCTCGCCCCCTCCCCTGCAAAAAAAAAAAAAAAAAAAAAAAAAAAAATTGCACGGCGAAATCCAGAGAGGAGAAAGGGGTGGGGAAGCCTAAATGGGCCCGGGGAGGGAGAAAGAAAGGGGGGGAAAAAGAGAGGGAAAAAAAAAAAAAAAAGAAAGGAAAGGGAGGAAGAGCGACTAGAATAAGGTATAAAGGGAAATACAAATGAGGAGTGAAAGAAGGAGGGAAGGAAAAAAAAATGAAAGGGAGGGAGAAGAAAAGTTGCGCGCTAGCCGCGGAAATATGATAATGAAGGAGCTGCGCGGCGCCGCCCGCAGCCAATGGGCGCCGGGCTGGCGTGACGTGGCGGCGCGTGACGTCAGGCCAATGGCGAGCGGGCTGAGTTGGAGCAGAGAAGTTTGAGTAAGAGATAAGGGCGAGGCGAGCGCCGGGCGAGCAGCCCCAGCCTCGCGTCGCCACCGCCGCCGCCACTGCTGCCGCCACCGCCGCCGAGCCCGCCAGCCGCCAGCCGCGCTCCGCAGCCCTGACAGCCTCTCCCGCCCTCCTGGCGGCGCCTGCTTATTATTTTTAATTATTATTTTTTTCTACCCCCTCTTCGTTTCGAGTCCTTTTTTTATTATTATTATTGTTATTATTATCGCTACTTTTTTTTTTTTTTTTTTTTTTTTCTTAGCGGCAGCTCTCAAAATTATACCATGGGGTTCTTAAAACGCAACCGTACACCATTTCACTGTGGACATTACACCCTCTCACAGATATGGGAGACATGGGAGACCCTCCAAAAAGTAAGGCGGAAATTTTACCGTTCTTGGAATAAATGTGCTCTCTGTTGTGATGGTCTCAGGCAGGCGAAGCGCTAAGGAGCGGAACTTCACTTGAATAGTAGAGAAGGTGTCTTTGTTGCCATGCCTGCATGTTTGCTGTGTTTTAACCTCGTATGTTAATAGCGTAGCTTGGGGTCCTGCTCTATTTAAAGTTTGGGGAGCCGACAGGACCTTAAGGGGTTCTCCAGCCACGAAGCCTTAAATTCCCTTCGTGCTAGAGCGCAGATCTGGCTCCCCAGCCAGGTCGGGGGACGAGCACGGGACTTGCCAAAGAGCAAGTGACAACCGTAAAGATGCTTGTTGTGGCTAGCAGCCTCCAGCCCCGTCCTCCACGGCAAAGGGAATGGGAATGCGTACCCAGCCACGCGTTCACCGTTCCCAGACAGAGCCTCTTTTAAAATAATGCGGTCAAACGCATAGATGCTCTCCTCGTAAGGAAAGGAATCGCAGCAAAGAAACAGTGAAATAAAAGATAAAGCGACAAGGCAATTTGGAGTTTTGATGCCGTACAAGGCTGGTGGAATGAGGAGCTGCACCTCGAAGACGGTTCACATCTACATTTTGCCATATGTTCCGCCTCCTCTCCAAAAGAGGCAAGGTTTCGATGGCATACTTCAATTACCATACAAAAGTGTAATATTTTTAAGAAAGAAAGAAAAAAGAAAGAAAAAAAAACTCCCAGAATACGCCCTATAAGGGAACGATGCTAAAAGTATGTTTATCTCTGTAGGAGAGTAAACGGTTAGTCAATCATGTATTTATTTTCATTTCAGAAAAACGTCTGATTTCCCTATGTGTTGGTTGCGGCAATCAAATTCACGATCAGTATATTCTGAGGGTTTCTCCGGATTTGGAATGGCATGCGGCGTGTTTGAAGTGTGCAGAGTGTAATCAGTATTTGGACGAGACCTGTACGTGCTTTGTTAGGGATGGCAAAACCTACTGTAAAAGAGATTATATCAGGTACGCCATTTACGTTGTTTAATTATTCGGTGAGATTTTTTTTTTAACTTTATAAATCTGAGAGAGACAAGAAGAGGAAAAAAATACGGAGAAAGAGGGCGAAAGGACGATTGTGATATTTTTAAGTGAATGCCCCAAAGGTAAACAGATGAAGGGGGAAAAAGTTGGAGCGGACAAGTTTTTAATCGCCTAAATTAAAATGCAAATCTCTGTATAAATAAAAAAACACATTCGGCAGCAGCTAGTGACTGTGTGGGACCCTCCTGAGGATCTTGGCAATGTTCTCTATGACTCTGACAAAGTGGGAAACAGTATGAAACGGCGACTGTTTCCACTGCTAGCAGCGATTAGGAGCAACACGGAGCTGAGCGCTCTCAGCCCCACGCCGGGAAATGCATCTCTGTGTGTTTTGCAAAGGCACAGGGGCTATTATAAGGAAGGCACCTCTAATATGTAAAAATAAATCCATGGACAAGCATCCCTGCTTAAACCAGGCCTGTAAAAACAACGGCAACAAAACAAACAAAATCGAAGTTTCTTTTAGAAGGAGGGATCCATTTATGGGAAAGTTAAAACGTAGTCCGAAATGTTTCTTCTCTAAAATAACTGACATTTAATCTTTTTAAATATTAACCCCTTTGGTGATATCTGACTGCCTTTTCTTTCTTATCTTATCTGTACTGATGAATTAGACAGAGCAGATCAAATTGCCCATCATCTGTTCTCGAACAATTGGGTATATTTAGATAATGGAACCGCTTCCTTCCTCACATTAAAATCTGGTAACTGATAAAATGTGAGAGCTGCCAATCCTGACACTACAGAGAAACCAAAGCAGGAATTTCGAGTGTGTTTATTATTTGTACTTCTGGGTCATGGTGATCCGTTTTAATAGCGTCTACTTGGTTTGCCAAACCAGAACTTTGCATTGAGGTATGGACACTATTTTGTTTACGGAAAGTTTCAGGAGCAAATATCTCCCATCTAAGGCACCTTTCTGATTTCCTTGTAATTCTGAATTGAAATAAAGAAAATCTTTCCTTCTCCATCGCACAATGGGCAAGCAGATCTTTCCTGTAAGCTATGTTGTGAGGTTATTCTCAAAGTTTTGCTATCGCCAAAAGCAACCCATTCGCTTTCTTTGGCATTACTTTTAAATGCACTCTGCAACAGTGCTTTTAAACGTCGTCCTTTCGCTGACTGCAAAAGAAAGGAGCACGTTGGGGAGTGGGATGTGCTATTGCAAGAATTCGGCGCTCATAGTTTAAAGAACAAAATTTGCAACTTTTTAAAGTTTCCACGCAAGAAGTTTCGTTTGCTACAATATTTAAAATAAGAAATAAATATTATGTGCGAGTCGACTTTGAATTAGACTCTCACCTAATATATAATTGTCAGACATTTGGGCAATCCCCTCTACCAACTTTTCTACTTATTAATGCCTAGACTTAGTGGTGACTCTGTTCTTTAGCGGTTTAGCCGTCACTTTTTTTTCACAGAACGACATAATTTGGCGGTTGGTGCGGCTGAATATATAGACAAAAGCTCTAAAGTCGCGCCTAAATAAACACCTATGTCCACGAATATATATCACAGACTATATCTCTAATGAAGTGGAACGCGAGGTGTATGAATATTAATTCAAATTTAAGAGCAGTCCTTAAGGGTATGTGGCAAGTCTGCGTGTGTGTGTGTTTGTGTGTGTGTGTATGTGTGCACACATTTAATTGTGGAATTATGTTAACTGCATTAAATGCCGAGGAAGCTGGTTGAAGTGGGAGCCGAGGCTGTGTAGCTGTAGGAAAGGAAGCTGGAACAAATTCCCATGTTCACCTAGTGATGGGTGAGCTGTCCTCTGCACGGGGACAAGGATCCTGCCACCCCCTCCAGCGTGTGACCCCAGAAACACATTATTTGCTCCTCAGAGTTGTCAGTGAGAGGTTTCCCTTCCATTCGTGCAGGAAGGCTCAATTCAAAGTGGGAGAAAGGAGAAGGAGTTGCGAGGTTGAATTATGAGAAGGCTTGTAAAGCCAAAGCCTTGGAAATGCATTTTAGCAAGGGCGACCGGGGGAGGAGAATTACACTAACATGTATGTGCGCGCGCACATATAGAGACGGGTGTGTGTATAAATAAAAATTTGCAAGTAGAAAAAAAAAAATGCGGTGAAAAAGGGTAATGGAAAGGGCCGTGGTCCCTGGCAGAGCCACCGCTGCCGGGTCC
This sequence comes from Rhynchotus rufescens, assembly GCA_032273925.1. Lineage (NCBI taxonomy): Eukaryota > Metazoa > Chordata > Aves > Tinamiformes > Tinamidae > Rhynchotus > Rhynchotus rufescens. Next base: position 21,676 of record JAVCKT010006767.1, read on the forward strand.
TAGAGGGAGAACTGCCGGGACGCCGAGTGCCCCTGTAGGGGCACAAGACCGGAGTGGGGTCCGCATAGAAAGAGCAGCTTTTGGCGGGGCTGGCGCGTTGCTGTGAGGGAGAGTAATGTCAGGGACTGGCGGCTCTGCCAGCTTCGCCTTCCCCCGCTGTACTTGGGCGGTTTGGTCAGCTCTGGGATAAGCTAGGTCAGGAGCGCCCAGGAGGGAGGGAGAGGGCAGGGATATCCCCTCGCCTTGTGCAGCCCGGGCTCCAGGAGAAGAGGGAAAAGTCGACATCCCTCCTCCTCCCTCTCTCGTACCTCTCCGGCCGCTCCCTTCCTTTCCCCTCTCAGCTCACAGGGGTGCCCGGATTCCCGCTGCGTTTCGCAGCAGGGGGGATCTGGGCACTGGCAGCAACCGCATCCGTTTTATTCCTTCCCCCTCCTGGCTTCTGTATTTTAAAGGTTTGTTTAACTAGTGAGCTGCGTGTGGCGCGTCTAAGTGGGGCCACGGGCTGCCTAGGAGCGGGAGTGAAAAACCTTTCTTTTTTTTTTTCCTCCCCTTCCTTTCTTTCTTCCTTCCTTCCCCCACCCCTGATCCTTTTCTCCTGCCCTCCCCTTTCCCCTCCCGCACTCTCCCTCCTTCCTCTCCTCTCGGGGCCGGGCCCTGCTCAGGTTATACGGCATCAAGTGCGCCAAGTGCAGCATCGGCTTCAGCAAGAACGACTTCGTGATGCGCGCCCGCTCCAAGGTCTATCACATCGAGTGCTTCCGCTGCGTGGCCTGCAGCCGCCAGCTCATCCCGGGCGATGAATTCGCGCTGCGGGAGGACGGCCTCTTCTGCCGGGCGGATCACGACGTGGTGGAGAGGGCCAGCCTGGGCGCGGGGGACCCGCTCAGCCCGCTGCACCCCGCCAGACCGCTGCAGATGGCAGGTACTGCCCCGGCCCGCCCGGCCCGGCCCGTGGGGGGCCCCCGAGCCGCCTTTGCGGGGGGTCCGGGCGCCGGGGCGGCAGCCGGGCGGCGCCCACGCCTGTCCGCGCGGCCCCGTGGGCTGCGGAGCTGGCGGCGGGGGGCGCGTCCCGCGGGCGGCACCCGCGTCCTCAGCGCCTCCAGCAGCGCCCAGGTGCCTCAGTTTCCCCCTTGGGCCCCGGGGCACTAGGACGCCAGGGCCCTTTCCGCTCAGCCCCGACAGCGTGTGGAGGAGTCTCTTTAAGCTCTGGTGGAAACGGGTCCGAAGCAGGCAGACTTCATAACTACAGGCGAGCACTCAGGCTGTAATTTAAAACTGTCAACAAGCTAATCTTCAGTAATTGCCTTTTAAAGTGACTCTGCCTTCTTGAAACGTATTGTGTGATTTGAAGAGAATTTCTTCTTAAAACTCGGCATGGTTGCTTCGGACCCGACACACCTGTAAGTTTCTTGACACTTTTAGTTCTCAACGTGTACGTTAGACATTCTGAAAGGCTCAGCTTCAGGAAAGGGCTCATCTCTTAAGGAGAAGATGGCAGGGAACGGTGCTGTGCCAATGACTGTAGCTGGAAAACTTATTTACAAATTGAGCCATATATAAATGCGAACATTTTCCTCTTCTGAACTACCTTCAAGTGACGTATCTATATATAGCCAAAAAATCACGTAGCTGATGGATACCGAATTTTAGAGAGATTGTGCGTGCTCCCAGCTGCGGGTTTGTGCACGTCTCAGGAAGGCAGATGTGTCTGCACGCAGAATATTTGAAGTATTCTTATTGTCTTCATTGAATTTACTATTTTACTACTATGTATTATCAGAGGAGTCGAAACACGACTGTGCAAAACACTTCTGAATATTAGTCAGACAAGCTTTTAGGAAAAAAAAAAAACCACTGTTTTTATTTTTCCCTTCACTGGGGTCAAATTACATCTAGATAGCTGTAGCTACATAACACAAGGAAGAATAGCAGGATCATACCAATATATTTAGCTCTTGATGAGACATTATCCATTGGTTTGCCTTCCCTGACGGTTTCCATGCGTTGCTAAGCTTGCTCCCCTTTTAAAGAGCTGGCTAAACAGACGTATTTTGTAAGTGTTCATCAAAAGTTGACACAAATTCACCTGGCACCTCCGCTTTCTAAAATAGACCCCTGACTCCCGAGCTCCCGGATATGGGTCTCTCAAGAGATTTTTTATCACAGTCAGAGTGCAGCAGATTTTGGCTGGTTTTGCTCTGATTTGGAAGCATCAAACCGCTGTGGGCTGCTGCAAGTTATTGTAGCCTCTGGCAAAACTGAGTTAGATCCAGTATGCAAGAAGCAGGCTGGAATTAAGATTAATTTTGAAAGTATTCTTTTATTAATTTTCCGGCCAAAAATCTGCTTTGGTGATTTGTCATGAAGTAAGTACATAGAATCCTCCCCTTCCTTTCCTAGCGCACACACACTTCAGCGATCACTCCCTCCCCTGTCAAAGCTCACACAGGTTTAAGCTTCTGTCATTAAGGTGTTCTTTTTTTTTTTTTTTTTTTTTTTTTTATGTGGGAGGGGGAGTTTAAAAGGGGGCGAGGGGTTTTTTTTGAAAATTACATAATTATTGAAAAAGAAATGTCACTCCTGTCACCCTACGGACGCATAGAGACGAGGAGGCTGCAGGAGCCCCGGCGGGGCTGCCTGCTTGAACGTCTTTTGCAAGCGGGTTCATCACCCCCTCCCAAACCGCCTCCCCTTAACCCGCTCGCTTACCTCGTAGCCTCTGCAGGCTCCTGCCTCCTACTTATGGGGATCCTCTTCCTCCCTCCCCCTTCCCTTACAGCAGAACCTATCTCTGCCAGACAGCCAGCTCTGCGACCCCACGTTCACAAGCAGCCCGAGAAGACCACCCGAGTCCGGACTGTCCTTAACGAGAAGCAGCTTCACACCTTGAGGACCTGCTACGCCGCCAACCCCAGACCCGACGCCCTCATGAAGGAGCAACTGGTAGAAATGACTGGCCTCAGCCCGCGGGTCATCAGGGTTTGGTTTCAAAACAAGCGATGCAAGGACAAAAAAAGGAGCATTATGATGAAGCAACTTCAGCAACAGCAGCCCAATGACAAAACTGTAAGTGGCTTCAGCCTCTGACCAGCGCGCTGCCTTCGTGCCTGCGGCAGAAACGCGTGGGCTCCGTCCACCCCGCCAGCCTCCGCGGGCTGCTCTGGCGCTTTTGATTTTGTGGGAGCTCCGCTAAAGCAAACAGCGTAATGCGGCTTAAAAATTATCTGTTTGGTCTGTTATCAGTGCAATTAAAACAGACCATAGCGAGAAGCCGACATAGGCGGCTCAAGCAAACACATACCCTTTTTTTTTCCTCCTTTTTTTTTTTTTTTTTTTTTTTCGGGGGGGGGTGGGGGGGCGCTGAGAGGTCTGCGCGGATTAGAGTAACTTCTCTGCAGCATCAATTGTGCCCTGTAGAGATGAGTTTATGGGATATAATAAGCCTAGTATTGTGTAATATTTTTATTGCAAATGCGAAGGACTCCTTGAAGGGAAAAAGAGGCATTCGCTGTCTTCAATGGCTTTATAGAGGAGTAAAACTCAGGAGTAAAAGTGAAATCTGATGTATTTTCTTAGCACTTTATATACTGTAATCTGTATGTGGGTGTCTGTCAGTGCACGTACTGTAGAAAAAAAAAAGAAGAATGCGATAGACAGGTCTGGATTTATTCATCGTGCGTACAGATTATATATAAATATATATATACACATATATATTTATCGTGTAGAAATATCGAGATCTTATCTGTGGGCATTCTTGAGTGGTGCAAATAACGGGGTTCAGCATAGCAACCTGGCGGTCTCCATTTTAAACCAATATTTTATTATTTTTTTCTCCTGTTGGTTTTAGCCCACTCGAAGAAGAGTCTGTTATTCTCCCTCTGTATATTGACTGACCTGAGAATGACTATTAATTCATAAGGCTGCCTAGTTAAGTAGAATTTAAGGAGTTTCATTTTACGCTGTTGGAATGCAATAAAACACGATGTTATTAACTCGCCTGAACAATCTATTCGTCGAGGCTTGGAGTTATTTTGTACACAGTGGCCGCACCACGGGACATACTGGGAGGGCTGGGGGTTTCTTTTTCCTTGTGTTTTTCTTTTTGGAAAGAGAGCGGTACTAACGCACCCCAGGTTTACTGTGCAGTGGATATATGATCCAGTTAAGGTCACGCAGAACAAAACCAGCCTGGGTGCAAGATAGAAAGGCGGCATTAACCATTTCTTGTGCTGAGCCCTGCATAGGCAGCGGAAATAGAGTGTTCGCGGTTAAGAAGACCCTTTTTTTTTTTTTTTTTTTTTTTTTTTTCCTTTTCTCCTCCCTCCCCCTTTTTTTCTTTTTCCTTTTTCTTTTTTTTTTTTTTTTAATTTTTTTAATGCTTTGAGGAAAATACGAGGATTAAAGGGAAAGAAAGTAAACTTCCACAGTGATAAATGCAGCAGGTAGAAATAGGCTGACCTAGAGCAGAATAGAGTAAGACATTCACAGCAGATTAACAAAGCAAATACAAGCGACTGTATAGATAAGATAGAAAGCAGTTTATTGACTCAGCGCTTATATACAATAAAGTTAACCAAGCTCATTAACATCTTTTGCTGGGCTGTTTACAGAATATCCAAGGGATGACAGGAACTCCGATGGTGGCTGCTAGTCCTGAGAGACACGATGGTGGTTTACAGGCGAACCCAGTGGAGGTGCAGAGTTACCAGCCGCCTTGGAAAGTACTGAGTGACTTCGCATTGCAGAGTGACATAGATCAACCTGCTTTTCAGCAACTAGTAAGTGTCAGTTCCCAGCCTGAATAGGCCAGTGTCTACCCGGGGGCAGAGCCATGGGGGATTCTCTAAAGCTGACGGATGCCCGCAGAGAGATGGAGCAATTCAGATCAGCCAGGTTTTCCTGAAAGTACGAGGTGGGCAATTACAATAATGTGAAAACGCATAAATGCAGCAAATTCAACGTTCAGCGGGGCTAGATGCAAACCCTACCGTTGTCAACAGCAGAATTCTTATTGATTTAAGTAGAATCTAGGTAAGGCCTGACCCAGGCCTGGAACTACTCCAGTTTGCCTGCTCCTGAAAACCAAAAGTACCTCTACTCAGAGGACAAAAACATTCTTCTTGTGTCGTTTAATGTGATATATATTTATGAAAGAAGTTTTTAAAATTTGATCCCCAGCCACTTTCAGCTTTAAAATATAGGATGCATTTTAATTATAGGATTGTAATGCCAGCCTATGTCCTTGTTTTCTCACACAAACAGGAATAGTTTAATTGAATTGTTGAAACCCTTGTTTTACACGTGTACATCTGGATATAACTTTGTGTAGATATAAATATGGATATATGCACATATGTATGTATATGTATGGAAACACATATATATATAGACATACATGCATATCTCTGGCATGTATGTTTTGTTTCTTGGAAAGGGAATTGTTAATATATGGTCACATGCAAAAGCAAAACAATATGATCGACTGCCTTAAGCCAAAAGAAAACAGACATTTTAGAATAATTTCTGTTCTTAACTCACTTGCTTATGCCTACGTCATTTGGCAGCTCATATGGGACCATATCATCTGCAATACTTAGGCCCAACAAGGTGAATTAAGGACAGAAGTTCAACCTTAACTCAATTTCCTGGCCTAAGTGTTAAAACCAGATCTTTAAAATAATAAGGTACGTTGTGTATGGTTTCTCAGTGATTCAGAATAATAACTGATGATGCAACATTACTATATAGACCATTTTTTTGATTGGTTGGGTGTTTTTATTCAACATGAATTGACTTGAAATAAGGATTTGTAGCTATGCCAAGAAATGTTTTCAGGCTGTTTCAGCTTAGTGTTCCACTCTTTTCTGGGATTTTTCTTTTCGGGGCTCTGGCTAATTTGCAGGCTCCTGCGGCACACCGCGTGCTCTGGAGCACAGCCGCTTGCACCACCTCTCCTCCAGAGCAGCCACTGTTTTTTTTCTGCTTTAATCAAGCTGTCAAGCAGCCTCAAGAAAAATTGATCTCTTTCGGCTACCTTATTTATTGTGCCTTAACACAACAAGACTTTAAAAGCTTTGGTGTAGTTTTTTTCTAAGGAGTAGGTCTAAAAGCAGAATTGAAGGTGAATATCCCAAATAGACACATGCATATGGATAGAGATGGATGTTGATATATTTGGGGCCTCATCTAGACAAATAGTTAAAGAACTGTGGACAGAAGAGATAGCTCAGAGACCATTCACGCCACTGTTTGCCCGTCTCTAATCTTGAAAGGGCCTTAATCACGGGATGGGCCAGCTAAATAGGTGCCAAGGAATTGCATGTGGATTAGGCAGGCTACATGCTTCAAATCTCTCTTCTCAAGGCTGATTCTGACCTAATGGGAATTGCGAGGCTTGTTAGAATGGAAAAACATCTTTTTGTTTTGTTTTGTTTTGGTTAGTTGGTTTTTTTTCCCCCATAACTGACTCTTGTTGGAAAGAGATGTCTCCCCTTCCAAAGATCATTTGGACCAAAAGGATGAAGGATGATTTGCTTAAAGAGGGTATCTTCTGCTCCTGAATATTTGCCCCAGGTTTAGTGTAGTATGTGCACAAGAGGGGAAAAAATAACCTTGCAGTCTCGTGTCAGAAAACACTTGAGATCCTAAATAATTGACTAGAACATCCTGTTGGGACTGCCACTCTTGCAAGATGTTGAAGGTCTCATTAAACTGTTTGTTTGTTTATTTACTTGATTTTTTTCCTGATCTGATTTCTTTGGTTATTTGACCGAAAGCCTGAAGAAGATTCCAAGGAAGCTAGTGTGGAAACTAAACAAAACAACAAACAGTGACACAGCCTCCTGTTGAGACGTACCAGGCCTTTCAGCCTGTGTATTTATTTTTGCTGTCTTCTTCGCCCCTCATGCTTCTTTGCTTTGATTGTTACAGTTGTAACAATTCTACTTTTTCTTATTTTTGTTCTTTTTTTTTGGCAGGTTAATTTTTCAGAAGGAGGACCTGGTTCCAATTCCACTGGAAGTGAAGTAGCATCAATGTCCTCTCAGCTCCCAGATACACCCAACAGCATGGTAGCCAGTCCTATTGAGGCATGAGGAACATTCATTCAGATTTCTGTTGTTGTTGTTTCTGCCCTTACCCTCACCCCTGTTGGAGAGAGTGGGAAAGTGATCACGTTGGGACTCCAAAACATAGGGGGAAAATTATTTAACAACCCTGTAATGAACCTAGCAAAGAACCGCTCCATGAGATGAACGGAGTCTTGTTTGAAATGACAAGGTAATATGGTAGCAACACTGTGAAGACAATCATGAGATCTTATTAGAATAAATATAAAACAGAAGTCCACACTATTCAATGATCAAAGGAGGACTGAAAAGACGATTTCAAAACGTAGAGGATTTGTACTCATGAATCTCAAAAAAAAGAAAGAAGGAAAAAAGATAAATTCTTTTTTATTTGACTACACGTCTTAGAGAGAAACCAAGGCAGAGGGACTTTCTATCTAGTCCATCCTAATCTGAATGGTGCTGTTTCTATATTGGTCATTGCCTTGCCAAAAGGAGCTCCAATAGGTTTTCCATCATCGTGAAAGGGATGATTTAGCCCCGCATTGTTGAAAGATTCATTGCAGGAAGGAGGAGCTGCGTTGGTTTGGTTTGCAATGGTGTTATTTTTTCTTTTTTTTTTTTTTCCTTTTTTTTTTTTTTTTTTTTTTTTTTTTTAAGTTGACTCTTAACATCGCGTTATTTCCTGGGTCTCTTATAGCATGTGCTGTCGCGGGGTTTTGATTTTTTGTTTGGTTGAGATCCATCCTCTATCAAGTATGAAGCGATTAAAAAATAGATTTTTAAATTCCTCGTTCGGAACCAATTTATAAAAGCATTGCAACAAGGTATACCTCTATTTTGCCACAAAGCGTCTCGGGATTGTGTTTGAAATGTGTCCGTCCAAGAACCTTCCCCTCCCCCAAAGATGTGTATAGTCATTGGTTAAAACGACTGTTTTTCTCTCTTTCTCTCTCTCTCTCTCTCTCCTTCTCTCTCTAGAAATAAAGAGGAAAAAAAAAAAGAAAAAAAAAAAGAAAAAGAACCCCCCACCCTATTTGTTTGCTCTTGCATTGCAAAATTATAAAGTAATTTATTATTTATTATCAGAAGACTTGCCACTTTTCATGTCATTTGACTCTATTTTTTGTTTGCTGAAGTAAAAGAAAAAAAAGAAAAAAAAAGAAAAAAAGAAAAGGTTGTATCGTGGTCTTTGAATTATATGTCTAATTCTATGTCGTTTTGTCTTTTTTTTCTTAAATATTATGTGAAATAAAAGCGCCATATGTAGAATTATTATATCTTCAGGACTATTTCACTAAATAAGCGTTTGGAATAGAGAAAATAATAATAATAATAATATTAATATTAAATACTGAACAAAGTTCCCTCTTTTAAATATTTACAAGTTAGCAGCTAAAATACCTGAAATAAAATATTGCATGCAAAGCAGGTCGTTATTAAATGAAATCAGTGTGATATTTTATTGCAAGTATTGACGACCAGCTTGTAACTTTCCGTTTCAACAACTGTATCAGGGCTAGTTTGATGCCTTAGCTTTCAATTGATAACATTAGAAGCTCTCTCTCCCTCCCTCCCTCATCCCTTGCCCTTAAAAGTGATATTACTCTAGGCATGATCTGACATAATGTTAAGACATCTAAAGAACTGGGAGCTCAGGCTTTTTGCTGGGCTCTGTTATTTTTTAAAAATAATAATAAAAAGAAAGTGCTGTATACCAAAGCCTCGTTGTTGAGATTGTTGAAGTGACCTGTACTTTAAGTATAAGCTCCTGATAAAAGGGACACTTTTTGCTTAACAAGTCAAGTATGACCATTATTTATCAGTGTCTGCTGTCAAAACGATTGAGAAATGCTGCAGGAGGAATAGGGCTGAGGGGGATATTGCTGTGAAATTGCACGATCGGTGTTCCTTGTTTTCTGTCCGCTTCCCTCTCTTCACTCCCTCTTTTCTTCCTTTTTTAATTTGCGGGGGAGGAGGTGGTGAAAGGTAGAAGCGTGGGCGATTTCTCGGGGAAAAAAATAGAAAAGAGTTGTTTTTCCTCCAAATCAATGTTCCCTAGTGCTCCAGGCCAGCACCAGACAAAGGCTCGCTTAAAAAAAAAAAAAAAAAAAAAAAAAAAAAAAAAAACCTTTAACGACTGGAATATACAGAGATTTTTAGTCTGACAAAGACAAGTTGCTTTGCATGACAGTTACTCCAAAGGCTAATGTTTTCTTAACATAACCTTCTTTTTCCTCCCTCCTCACCATCTCAGCCCACCCTGAGCAAGCTCAGCTATAGAGACAAACCATTTCGACAGTAGAGAGAAAACTAAAAAAAAAAAAAAAAAAAAAAAGTCAAATATAAGGATTTCAATTATCCTGATTAGAAACTGGATTCATTTTGTATGCTCAAGTGTAATACATTTTTTGAGTACTTGATAAATATTTAAATAAATATGAAATCTACCTTAAACTGTGTGCCCAGTAACCCTTGTGTTTCCACGCAGGCTCCGAGGCTCGGCCCGACGCCACGGGGGGCGGGAGGGCGCGGGGCGCATTTCTGCGCTCACCTGTGAGTTGTCCGAGCCCCTCGCGTTTGGGGGGGTAGAGGGACCCCTAGCCCCACTCTTGGGGGGATTCTCGTGGTGGGGCCCTCTCCAGTCGGGGCCACCGCGCGGAAGCTGCGGGTTCCGCGCAGGGCGCGGGTCCCGGTGCGCAGCGGGACAGCTGAATTTCGTCTCTCGGCCTCCGTGCCCGTCCGCGCCCCGCGCTCCTCTCCAGGGGCTCTCGTGGCTACGTGGCGCTCGACGTGAGGCAGGAAGGCGCCACCGATGTCCTCGCGTGGCGGAGGGAAAGACAGCGCCGGGCTCGCGGGGGCCCGACCGCGAGAGCGCAGCGGCTTCTGCTGCTCTTCCTAAATAACCCGGCAGAGCTGGAGCCGAGAGCTGGTGTCTCGGTGTTGCCCCATCCCTCCGAGGCGTTGCCCCATCCCTCCGAGGCGTTCGACCCCCGGCTGCTCTGCGGTCCCGCCGCGCAGACCCACGACGGCAGCTTCCATTCTCAGGCTCAAGCATTTTTTTTTTTTTTTTATTTTTAATATGCTCTCTTCTTTTTTTCTTTCTCTCTTTTTTTTTTTTTTTTTTTTTTTTTCCTGCCCCCCTTTTCTTTTAGCACGAATCCTCATTTTATTCCATATATTTTGATAATTTGAAGATTTTTTTTTGGCCTTTGGTCCCCTTTTTCATTTCATTTTTTCGTGGCGTATTTATTTATTCCTTCTCCCCTCCCCCCAGACTTTGACAGTTTTCTGCTGTAGGACGGAGACGAGTTTTTTTCAGCAGTCTCTCCTAGTGTCTTCAGGAAAACACCGCTTGTGAGATAGGGCAGCGAGATTAGTGCAAGCGAGAGAAAATATCCTTTTGGAAACGCAAGTCCTTATAGCCTTTCTTTGCGTGTCCTCGTACTGTTCTTTCTTTTGAGCACGGGGGAGGGCGATGATTAACCAAACCGTGTGCCCTGGTTTTCTTCTTGCTGCAGCCTCTCTTAATAACAACAAACAAGGTCTCCTAAGGACTGCTATAATTTCTCTGCGAATTTTGTTTGTGTACAGAGAGACCATTATTCACTTCTCATTTCAATATTTGCACCAGGTTAATAACAGACCTCCGCATCTCCAGCCCATTTAGAAGAACAACGCGGGAGAGCGGGAGCGCTGAATTCCAGCTTTCAGACCTGTCACGTATCAGTGGTGAGTACTTGACTTTATATACATAGGAATATAAATAGATAGAAAGATAAATCCACGTCAGGTCACTCAAAAGCGTGCAGGAGGGGGGAAATGGGAGCCGCTCCGCCGCGCTATCAGCTCAAGGCAGGGCCTCGCTCACACTTTTGCTAAAGCCCAGCAGTTTGAGTGTCCCAAAGCACGACTCGCACCCAAATGGCCCGCTGGGGAACAACGGGCGTCAAGTGCTCGCTCACGTCTGCCCCTTGTCACGTCTGTCCGTCCTTAACCGCGTCTCAGGGCGCGGAGCCACTGCCAGGAGCTTTGGGCGCTGGGGCAGAGCTGCGAGCAGTTAACAGAGGGCCCAGGAGGAGATCCCGGTTACTGATTGTCCCTGATTGTTGTTTTCTTGATAAAGGAGCGAGCCACTGAATGGGGGTTTGAGCCGAGGCGCCACAAACACAAACTTCGCAGCTGCCGCGTCCCGCCCGCGCCGGGATCACTCTGCACCTCACGGGCCCCGCGGGGGGGTCGGGCCTCTCCATAGGGCTCTCCATAGGGTTCTCTTATAGGGTTCTCTCTAGGACACTGTCACTAACCGGGGCACGGGGTGCTAAGCTGAAGGGCATGTTCCCAGAGCCGGAGCTTTGGTCTGTGAGATGGACGTTACGGAGATGCAAGAGAGAGGATGAGGCTTTTTACATGAGATTCTTATTTCACTTTATTGAATTTTCTGCCCGCGGCTGAGCGGCACCAAACAAGTGCTCTGGGCTCCTGTGGGGCGAGGGTGGGAGCGGAGCCGCCCAGCAGCGGCGCCGGGTCGGGCTGGGCCGGGCCGGCGGTGCCGGCACCAGCCGCGCAGAGCTCCGCGCTGCTCTGGTGGCTCGTAGATTATCTGTAGCCCGGGAGTTCTCCCGGGATGGGGAGTGTAGGGGAGCGGGGAAGGAAGGTGGAAGGTTGCAAAACAGGATTCTTGCTGCAAAGTGTCTTTCCTTTTCTGTTTTCTTTTCTGCCGGCAGACAAAACACGCCAAGGTGTGTTTGTGGGAAAGGGGGGGCGAAAGGGTTTTCCAGAAATAAGTGACACGAAGCAAACCAGAGCTCCGCTCCTATCTCCGGGCAGACCCCGAACTGCAATAGGAAGAGGAAAATAGGGTGTTACGGCGGCTTTTCTTTGGGAGGGCTGTTCAGGTCGGTAGATCTCCAAGGCTAATCCAAACAACCCGCTTGACTTGTGAGGTCCGGAGTCTAGACAGAGCTGGTGGCTCGGCGGCTCCTTATCTGGGTTTGGGATCAGCCCAAAGAGACTTTTCTTAATGTCCACAGCAGCACTGGGATCTGCCGGGGCCGGGGAGCCACCGCACCTCGCAGACAGCACAACAAACACAGCCACCACCTGGAGCCTTTACAGCCGCTTTGTTGTCGCGGGGCCAGCGCGGCGGCGGCTCCACTCCCTGCCCGCCCGCAAAGCGGCCCCGGTGCCCCCCAGCATCAGCCCCTGCACCCCCGCGGCGGGCGCTGCCCCGCACTGGGACCAGGTGGCAGTAACCGGGCCCGGCTCTGGTCGGGAGCCGCACTTTTCCTTTATTTATTTTTTATTTATTCCTCTTTTTTTTGGTTTTATTAGCATTTTTTTTTTTCAGTTAAAGTTTTGCATAGAATAGGGAGAAAAATTATCCCAACTCACTCCTGCTCACTGGCATTAAGGAACGATCGAAGCAAATCAATTAAGAGGGAGGAAGTCGGTTTAGATACAAGATCTTCTCTGGAAGAAGAAAATTGCCTTCTGTATTAGGCTCTTTATGCCGGGTGTGTGGATACTGCAGGCTGTAAAGCTTGTTTGATGCAGCTCAGATCAATAAAAGCATTTAACTCAATAGCAAGCAACGTTTTGGAAAATAGGGGGAAAGAGGCATCTTTTGGCTGGATGTCACTCTTTTTATTTATTCATTTGTTTTCTTGCGTTTTTTAGCTCTTGGCAAATCGGGCTGGGAGATGCTGGATTTCCAAGTTTCTGAATAGAGAGTCAGCCCATCAGCAACAGTCTTTGCTGTTTCTCTACCATAACACAAGACGGTTTGCCCTGAGTCTGAATGATCCCTCTCCAAAATCCTTGCTCTTTCTCAGTGCAGTTGAGTTCAGGGCCATGATATTGCATTCGGGAAGAAAGGAAGCTGATTGCTCTAACTATGATGCACTGATATGCTATTTGCAGCAGATATTGTAATTGAGTCTGCTAATGTGGAATTATGAAATTTGCCAGTGGGTAGGACTCTTTCTCTATGCAATTTAGAAGGTTTGTGGTTTGTGGCTAAGTGCTGTTTTCCAGATTTAGTAGTTGCAAATTTCTTTGTGTACAGAGCAAATTATATTGCAAAGCTTTCGTAATAATTTTCTATCAAACACATTTAAAGCATTTTAAACTTCCAATAAGTCAGAGAATTCAGGACCAAGAAAGCAACACTTCCCTAGAAAATGAATCTTAATGGTGGTAACGGTACTCCCCTTTTTTCTTTTTTTTTCATTTTTTTTTCTGTTTTTCTTTTTTTCTTTTTTTTTTTCTCATGGGTAAAACTTAGTGTTTATTTTTATCTGTCACAAATACAAGGTGTTGTTTGAAATGTGTTAAACTTAGCAGGTATATAGAGATAATACTGACGTGTCACTGTGCATGATAAAGTAAAATATGGTGGGAATTAACTTGAAAAGTTTATGAAGGCTTTAACTACAGCCCATAAATTAACCTTTTTTTCTTTTTTTTTTTTTCCAAAGATATGATACTATGTAGAAGATCTTATAATATACAAAAATGAAATCCTCTCCAATATTTGGTGCCCAAACAGTTTTTCTCCAAATTGAGGACACAAACTAAGGGTCCCACTCCTGCAAATGCTGCCTGTAAGTAGAACTTATTAATATTGGACAGTATTAATACTGATCAAGAATTGCAGGAGCAGAGTTTCTAGTTTACACACAGCTATTCGTGAAGTTAGTAGAAGTTTTGCTACTAAGTTCTTGTGAAGCAGGAGGGCATAGCATTCAAGGGCAGAGTCCAATTCTCACTGATGTTAGCAGTCAAAACCTCCCGGACATGTGGGTATAAAACTGGTGCTGTGATTTTTGTGGGGGGGAAAAAACTCCTTTTTTTCTTTCCTCATCCTTTTTCTTTTTTCATACTTGACCAAAAATGATTATGTGGTTTTCTGTTATAAGAAAAATACGCTCTTAGGATATCAGTGTATCACTAAAAGCATCTTGCTTGGTGCGGTAATTAGAAACATTAGTCAAGGTTCAACAGAACATGCAGTATTTCATAAAATAAAATAGCCACTCCCTACACCACTTACAGCCTCCAAAGAGAAATCTTCATATGTTACAGATTCTGGACTAGAAAACTTTATGTAAATTATTTACACAATATTTTACAGCAAAACTTACCCCCCAGTAACTTTTAACTTGTAATTTACATGTGCATTGCTTTCGCAGTATGAAGCAAGATTTTTTTTTTCTGTATTTTTCTCTATTTAGTAAACTTGAATTCAGCTTTATTCTGAGCACTTCCCAGTTACCTGATATAAAATGATCCTGAATTCCTCACCCATTTGGGAACTTGTGGTGTGCTAAGGAAGCAGCATCTGATTCAGTGAAATGAACTGAAAAACTTTTGCTTTACTCAGATATCTTTTTCTCCAGCAGTAAATTCATGATTTTGGCACTGAAAGACTAAGAGTAATTTTACTTATTCAAGTAACGTTTTCATTATTGGGTCTTTCATTTTCCCTTCAGCACTGAAAACCAGGAGGAGTTTTGATAACCAAGTCAGGATGAGCAGGACTCATCCTGCACTCGTCCTTGGTGCTTACTGGCTGGAGACCTCAAATTGCTGTATCACTTTAAATAAAAGTGTTTTAGTTCAGTTTTCATTCCAGATCTTTTTGACTTGCTGTTTAATGTAACTAGGGAGACAAAAAGAAAACAGTGCTCATACAGAAGCAATATATTCAACACAGTTAGATGCTTCTGCTTTTTTTTTTTTTTTTTTTTTAATGCTAGAGTTTAAAAACTCTGTCATGAAGTTCAGATATTGGTTTTCTTTTAAAGAATCCGTTTTCAAAAGTTTTCAAGGTACTTTTGTCTATCATGCCACCAAACATAGTTGTAATATGCCCCTCTTTTTTTTTCCTCAAGCAAAGACGAGACTTTAAGGGATTCATATGTCCTCACATTAGTTTTAGACCATCCCTTTTCAAAGTCGTCTATCTCTGCCAATTATGTAATAGCAAAGGCAGGAACACTTACATTATTGCAATGACCCATCACACACCATATTTCTTTGTGGTAAAAATACTATTATGAGGTACTTTAGAGCAGAGGAATTGGCCATTAAAGTAGTCCTGGAAGCGAAATGTCATTATCTGAGGTCTTGACTTTGCAGTTCGTAGGCTCTTTAAAACTTATTACATAAGGAAAATATGTTTGCTATTTTAATTTAACAGATCATTATCATAGGAAAAAATATGGACAACTAGGAAAGGCAGGTACCACTTCTTACAACTGTCACATAAAAAAGACTGTTTGACAAATTGTCATTTTTTTTTCTAGTGATTTTTTTTATAAAAAGACACCTCTTGCTGAAATAATTAGGCAAACCAAGAAGTCACTTATATGGGTGTGCTTAGTCTTACTCTCTGTGCAGTGCCTAATGTAACGGGCCATGTTCCTCAGAGGGCCTTAGAGTAGAACTATAACAAATATGATCAATAACAGTAAATCAGACTGACTTTGCATAGTCCTATGCTAGTAACTGACTGATCTGGAGATAAACACTCATGTCTTCAGTATGTTTATTTTTCCCTTGCCTCTCCCACTCAAAAAAAAATTATATATTTTATATATTTTTTCCTATACTGTGCTCACTCCTGTTTCTGTGGCAAAAGTCTTATTAACTTCCACAGGAGAGTTTGGTGTCTTCATTTGGTAAATGCTTCAAATTAAAATGGGAACTAAGAGTGAAGTGGTATGACAAGTAGCAGCTTTGCAATTTGCAATTAGCAGTACAAAGATAGGAATTTATCAAGCTGTTGATCAAACATAGAGTCAGGTCATGTTAATGTGAGTTGCTCTTAAGTTAATGATTGTTTTGCTTTTCCTATATTAAAAGTTATTTCTTACTTTGAGCTAAAAGTGAGTCAGGCAGAGATGCAAGTATTTGTCACGAGGTCTAAAAGGAACAGATAATTAATTTTTCCATGCTAATTTAGATCACTGGATCTTCCAGGGTTAGCAAGATGGTAAATGAAATTTTGAGGGCAACATGGAAGAAAAAGGAGGGAAGATGAGGAAGGTTTATTTTTACCTGTGACACGATACAGAGCATTTGATAAACTAGTAAGTCCCCTTGGTGTTAGGAGACCCTGTTTGATAGCACAGTCCAGTCTCTCTGTCTTTTTTTTTTTTTTTCCTAGTTTGTGAAAGGGTGAACCAGTAATAATGGGCAGAAAGATTTCCCTTTCCTTTCACAGAAGTTGAGGAATCCTCATCTGCTCTTGGTAACCAGGTCTCTCCCTAGCTGAGATCTCAAAAAAGAAAAATTGTAGTAGAGTAATTCCCAAGGTATATGGCTGCCTTCAGTTCACGTCCATTCACGTTGCAGGAAAGGGCAAGAATGACAAAGTGAATTGAACTCTTGATGATGGATGGAGAGCGGGAGTCTCTCATGAACCTTCTCATGCCTTGGTTATAATTGAAATGACACACTGTGAATTGGTCTGCAGACCTGGCAGGGAGGACCCACGCTTGTGTTCAGCGGGGACTTTTTCTGTGCAAAACCCTGAGGAGCATTTGTGGACAGGCCTGGGCTGGAAGGAGGCCAGGCCAGTTCAGCAGAACTGGAACTTGCCTGTTCTCAGGAGCTCGGCCGCCTGCACTTGCCTTAATGCACTGCTGCTCTTGCCCCCTGCACCACTGCGACTGTGACCTGGAAGTCTCTGGATGTGGGAGCGCCCGTCTCTGGCTGCTTCTCACCATGAGTTCCCACACTCGGCGGCCCTGCCTCCAGCGCTGCTGGCTGTTGCTTTGGCAGAGAAACTCTCCTTCTGGGCACGATGCCGGAGAGGACTTCAGCTGGGCTTCACCTGGGCCCCACCATCCCTTCAGCACGCACAGGGTCTGCACACGTGCTCCGTGACAGGACGTCGGCCCGCGTCCAAAGAGCTGAGATGTGAGCCTGAACACATGGCATCCGTTGTGTAAGGCCCCGTGACGGGAAGGGGAGAACGTGCTCCTGCTGTGTGAGCGCAGCCCCGCGAGGAGGCAGGGCCCCGAGTGCGGCATGGTGCTGTGTCGCCGCTGCGCCACATGCTGCGCCCGTCACCTCACAGGCACCAAGGCGGGGGCATGGGGGATGTCCAGGTTGCCCACACTTGGAGGTTGAGCTTTGGTGGGCCGCAATGTGCTAATCGTAACAGCTAATTTTAGGCACCTGGCTCTGTTATGGGATGCAGCATCCTGTGCCATATATGGTGGATGGGGAGAGCTAAGTGCTTCTGAGTGGGATACGCAGAAAAACAGCTGCTATTTATTGAGCATAAGGATAGATCACAGATGCTACTCTTCTTCAGGATGTAGGCCCCAGTGCTACTAGAAGTCATTTCTTTGCTCTCAGAATTTACAGCCTAGACCCTTTCTTAATAGCAGGCACTTACATCCCGCTTTTTTTCTTTCTTTGTTTCTTTCT
>JAVCKT010006771.1:0-25412 GCA_032273925.1 Rhynchotus rufescens
CCATTTCATCATTTCATCAGCATCTTCTCACTGGGGCTTTCCCTAGACTTTGTCAATCTGCACAGGGGTTGCTTGGGAATTTTGATTATATTTTTAGGAAGAAAAACACAATGTGATTGCAAACTTCTGGAGAGGAAACATTTGCTGAGAAAGTTTCACAGCTTCTCCCAACAGTCTGGCTGTCTGGAAGGTAGAGCCCTTCCCAAAACTTCACGGAGAAATCTCTTTTTCCTCTGCCATAAAATCAAGTCTGTTACTGTATAACAAGTGACAGCTGACGGCAACTTCAATTGCTCCGGCAAAATTTATGCGCAGGGGAAAGAACAGCAGGTAATAGCTATTTCCAAGGACAGAAATTACTTATACTTGCTCAAGAAACTTGAGATGCTGATTTTTAAATGACTTCTGCTCTGCAAACTTTATCGGGGATTCAATTTCATTCTGCACGTGAAGTGTGTGAAATCTCAGGCTGCGTCAATAAAGCCACGTCAAATAAAGCTCCGTCAACAGGGCCCATCAAGCAACAGGAGAAATGTGTCCCCTATGCACCTGAAAAACTGCAGCTCGAGCAGGGTTTTCTCCTTCTTAATGTCTAATAGTGGCACTAACTCCCGTCCTGCTTGTAATTAGTAGGCTGGTAATTAGCAGGAAGATGCTGCTGAATAATAAGGTACAGGAAAGCTGGGGGTGTTTGTTCTGGCAACCCAGACCCTCCACAAATGGGCCAAGGAAAATCAGGGAGCCAAGGGGTGCCCACAGCTTTTCTGGAAGCAGCCAGGGAGCGAGGGTATGGCTGAAACGCTCCTGCCTGACCTGGAGCAGCATCCTTTTGAGGACACTCCTTTATTCCAATCAGGGTAGTTCCTTACAACATCAGGAAGAAGCCAAGAAATGAGCTCAGCTACAGAAGGCAGCTAAAGGGCTTTCTTGCCTGGAGGCTGCCACTGAAAATCCAGAGCAGAGCCCAGGTTTTACAAAGCGCAGGGCCCGGCTGCGTGTGTCTGTGAGAAATCAGCCATGTGAAGTGCACCTGCACGCCGGGGTCTCATGTCCTGCCAAGAAATGGAGCAGAGAGATGTTTGTGTTCCTCAGGAAACCAGCTCTTAGAGAACTGGCGTGGCTGCTTCCTGCTGCGCTCGCCCTGGGCACGGAGCCCTGCCAGGGTGCCCCTCGGCCGAGCGCCCACGGAAGCGGCCGGGACAGCTCCACGCCTTCCTGCAGCAGGTCTCGGCTCCAACGCAAGGCATGACCCCGGCTATTACACCTTACTGTTTTTCAAAACCTAAATTCTTAAGGCCTGAGGGGAAAAATGCTTTCCCATTTGTATATACTCTTATACACCATGTGTTTTCCATGAGGTACCTATATACCCAGGACAACAGGGTACTACAGTGGGAAGAGCCCTTTCCGAGCGCACTGTAAGGACAACTTCGGGATCATTCCCCAAGTTCTAGGCTACAGGACATGATGACTTCCCAGGTGTGGTGGCCCGTGCGTGCCCAAACACAGATGTTTGGGGTACAAGACTCGCACCCGCAAGCCCCGACACCGCCTCAAACCTCCATATGGACAACGCCAGGGCCCCAGTTACCTTCAGTCTGGCAGAGGCAACGAAAAGTTACTGCAGGGGAACAGTAGAGAACACATTATATCTCATGTGGTATAGAGTCAGGGGGTTAACACTCTAAATATCCCTTTAGGGAACTGATCAAGAGGTGTCTGATTTTGATCCTCTTTCCAAAACACAACTCTTATTAAATGTACACAGAAACATTGATCTCCCCATTAGCTGCTTGATTCTCTGCTCTACACTTGTAGCAGCTTAAAGAGTCCTAAAGAATATTCTTCTGTCACTGATTTAACTGGGCCTAACAAGGACTCAATCAGTTCCTTTAAATTCACATTAAACTGAGTTCTGCTGCTGTGCTACTAAACTAGAAAAGCTTCATCCCTTCCTCCTTCCACACATCACAGGGCAGCATGTGCTCTATTAAACGTAAAGCTAACGATTAAGTGACTCAAACTTACATTTTTCTGAGGTTGGGCAATTTCTTGAAGAGTCCAATAGCTTCCAAAACAGAAATATCATTGTCATTCAAACGCCTGGTAGGAAGAAGGAAAAAGACATTTAGTGCTCGACTAGATCTCTCTAGATATCACGCTGTGCCACACAAGAGAGCCACACAGAGAATTATGACCTTTGTTGAACACGACACTGCTTCTCCCCCAGACTCCCACAGTCCAAGAGTTGAACTCTGAAGAAAAGGGAGCATATAAGACTATCTGTAATAAAATCTTAGAATTCCTTTAAGAGCATAATGCCAAAGGACAGAGCCAGAACGCTGCCTTCTTTCAGCGTGCGAGACAGGGGTTGTGAAACCCTACCCACGCAAAGCCAGGGGACACGCACTGCCTGCAGGGCTGAACACACAAACAGAGGGGATCTGGTTTCAGGCCCTTTCCCATCTAAGGCTACTGTTCAAAAATACCTCAAAAATACTGCCAAGATCACTGCCTTGGCAGGTCTGCGATGCAAAATGCTGTCTCTCATTACATACAGCTCATTTTTTTTCCCTATGTAGATACTTTGCTGTCTTTCTGGAAATCTCTCTCTTTTTATTTTATTTAGACTTCAGATCAACATTTTTATGGGAGTTTTAAGTGAGTACCTTAAACACTATGAAGAGAACAGTAACACAAAAAGAAAACTATGGATCTCTTCAGATCATATTCTCTCAAAATCCTAAGTACTAAACTTTTCTCATACTCTATTTAAAACCATATTATGTTCATAATTCCTAGGAATCTCAAAAAACAGACAAATTTCATAGTTGTAGCTTGGCAACCTATTGATAACCTTGATAACTGTCACAGTGAGAGTCAGTTCACCCAGGCAGCAGCCACTGCCGACACGGTTTGAGTTCCTCATGATGAATATTGCTGAAAAGAGTTGATCCATTTCATGAGCAGAAATGACCAGACGCAAAGGTAACGGATTCAAATGTCTCGTAAAGATGAGGGGGGAAGGTGCCTTGAATCGCTTGTAACCTTTACAAACCAGGAAAAACACCTAGGAGGTCTTAGAAAGCCACCCTGCCCTGCTGAGGAGCAGCACTTACAGGTCAGTGGTGTATTCAGGAAGGTGACTGGGCAGTCGGGTTAGTTTTTGGTTAGAGCAGTCCACGACTGTTCCCTCGCAGCGACACTTCTCAGGACAGACCAGGTCCATGAAGCATTTCCCGGTGAATTTGCTCCTGTAATCCTCTGACCCTGCAATAAAATAAAAATACATTCCAGCAAACAGCTCCTGATAAACGCAGCAACCGGAGATTTTTGGAAAATCTCTTCTTGGCACTCTCTCCTGCCATCTCCCAGCTCCTGCACACAAATTGAGTACTTGCCAAAGCTTTTTGTTCATCTCTTTTTCAAATGACTCCCAGGACTCATCTCCACTGCTTTTAATCCCTCTGTTGGGAGACGAATTCCTTGTCTAAGAAGCCTACCTGTTAAATCATCCTGTTTTAAAGCACAACCAATGAGCTGCTGGGGTAGCTTCCAGGAGCTCCCCCAAAGGCACTTATTTTCCCCCATTTGGCACTTACGGCAGCAACAAGGAAGAGGGGTCTCACGAGAGGAGCAGCCACCTTGCAGCATTCAAACGACAAAGGAGTTTTCAGAAAGGCATTTCAGAACCAAGCTTTTAAGGCAACAGCACGTACAGTTATTCTTGATAGCAGCCTTGTAGGAGAGGAGCTTGCCAGTTTTTTGACACTTCGATACCTTTATTAACTACGTTAAACAAACAGCAGCGTAAAGTAGTAGCGGCTTAAATCATTTTCATATTAATTAAGGACTGGGTAGAGTGGAGTTACTGAGAAGCACTCCCTAACGTGCCATTACACCGCGATTGCCAGACCTTTCTGACTAGGTTCCTGACCCATTCTAATGAAATGCATTTCCAATTATGCTCAGCGAACTAATCTGTCCTTTTCAGGCTTGTTTTTTATTTCTCTTTTTTTTTTTTCCCCTCTTTCTTTTAATAATAGGAGGTAGGAAAATTGATCTCTGTGCTTCCAGGAACCAGGAGCAATAATAAACGTGTAGGTAATCCAAGTGTTGCCAAGGCCCAGCCATGCAATACCTGCCTGCTCACTTCGTATTTCATAGCGGGATCACCGGAGTCCTCTTGGAAAGGCAGGTGATGCCCGGGGAGCACAACCACCAACGGGTGTTTTTAAACTTTTCCAGAGCCTTGAAAGTCAATTGCCATTGTAAAAGGTAGTCGTCAGAGTCAAAAACCCTTGGCTGAAAGCGCTAACTCAAACAGGCCAGGCTTTCCCAGGCACGATCTGAGCAGGTTCAGGTTTAAAAGAACCTGAAAAATCAATAAAAGCCTAAACCTGAGCTGCGTTTTGTTTTGACAGAATTGATGACATTCACAGGCTGCTGCTTCTTCCCTGATAGATAACGATACTGCTGCTCATTTTATGGCCACACGCCGTTTTCCATAAGAAAAAGAGGAGTCACGTAAAGCCATCACTGTTTTAACTCACGTTACGTATCAGCCCCACAGGGTGATGCAGCGAAAGCAGGCGTTCCTGCAGGCCAGCCAGCATTTCCATTCCAAAGATGCACTCGGGTTTAATTTGGTAATCCTAAACTCGGCTATGGCGAACAGATGCTGCTCAGCTCTGTGCCCTGCTGCTCTGTGGTGCTAAGCACTTCGCAGGTTATCAGGCTTCTTGTAAATTAAACTGCTAAAGGGAGATCTAGGGGTTGCTTTTCTGCTTGACAGCAGCCGACACAGACTGCAGGACCACTTGAAACTCCAACCAAAAGCCTTTGTACTTCAAGGCATATTCCTAAGTCCGGAATCCTTTAAAACATAAGGACCAGTGGGCATTTATAAAATACATACTAAGTGTTTTCCCATATGTCCATCCTTTTAACAGAGCCATCTGATTCTCGGTCCTAAAACCCCAGCCTTGGCAATCAAGTTGAAATGTCAAGAGATGAACACAGCCCGGCTTGATTACAGGAACATCCAGCTATTCTTTCTCACATTTCCCAAAAAGTAGTTTTGGTTGAGGATAATTCCTGGAAATAGTGCAAAACATATGTGGAATAGCTATCAGGGCCAGAATTCATTGAAAGTATTCTAATTACAGTACACCTTGAAAAAATGATTACAATTTCTCCGTGCTCAGCAAGGGATGTGGAAATCCAGAAGCTAACCCCTCTATTCCTCATTGTCAAAACGCTCCTTGAAACTATAAATCCAAATGTCACCAAGTTACATAGGGTAAAATTTCATTAAATATGATTTTTAGTCTGCTTCTAGATACAACGATCATCTTCTCATGGAAAAGGAAGGGGAATGATCTGTGGAGAAGAAAGATGGGTGTATAAAATTCGAGTGTGAAAATTGGTCTTGGTTTTGTTTCTAGCCTTTCGGCAGAGCAAATACAGAGGAATTTCATCCAGGCAACCGAGCAGCCCGGCTCCGGGTGAGGACATTGCTGACCACAGGGAGGCCAACCAATTTATCTCAATTACCAATTGCAGCAGTAACATTTTCACTTCACAGCTTATGCAACAACACTCTCAGGTACCAAGGTACTCTAATACTTCGGTGTTGCAGAGCAAACACACCCACCACACTGAAAAACAGTATATTGAGATAAAGAAACCCGACATTTCCACACACTGAAAAAAATGAGTTATCTTTCTAATACTTATATAGAGAAATTGAGTAATAGAGCAAATACTTTTTCCCTTATTTTTCTTTTAAAGCGTTGCTGAGCAAACCTGGTTTCAGTTTGTAACACTTGGTAATTCCCGAAGGACTCCAAAGGAGAGCTACACCATGTGTGCTACTGGAAAAAAGAACAGGTTATCTTGTCACAGTCTTCAGTGCTGGCTTTTGGTGCACTCCTGCTAGGAAACTTGGATCCACTTGTGTCAGATTTGGCACCCAAAATAAGATACTGGAAGAAAATCCTTTGTCCTAAGGGCAGTTGCCAAAAAGAGAAGGAAAAAGAAATCCAGACATTTGCTCTGCAGCCACTAGATCAAAATTCTCATTGGTTTTCAGGCAAAAAAACAAGTACATTGTTGGTCACAACTTCACCCCAGTAGTATTAAATCTAACCAACAGTATTAAATCTTTTCTAAGAGTTGGCAGTCGCAGATGTCCTCCTGATGGCTTCACAACGGACTGGCCACGAGGCTGCACGGAGGGGCAGCAGCCCCTGTAAGAAGCAGCCCGTAAGGGACTCTGCGGGTGCCCTGCGCTCCAACGGCAGCACGGTAAGGCTGAGGAGCTCAGGCCCTAGGCCAGGCTCAGCAGCAAGCACCTCCTCACACTGAGCTGCACCCAAAGGGTGCCCTGACCCACAGGGTCTGCTTGAAACACAGGGGCTTGGGTCACTGTTTACTAATGTGGCTCCACAAAACTGACTTTTCAGCTCTGGAGGTTTGGCTGGAATTAAACTGCTCAACAGGTTGTCTAACTTGTCCAACTAACTCATAAAAATTCAACAGAGTAACTCCTGGGAAGGGGTTATGTTGCATGCAAGCCTCGGGGGGAACCTCTTCCGAACGCCACTAGTCCCGGGGCTTCCCCCGGCGTCCGTGGGTCCAGGAAAGCCACCCGCGCCGCTTTTCCACTCTTCCTGCAAGAAACGGGGAATTTCTCACCTTTCGACGGCCGTGAGAAGAGCAGAAGTATCGGAGCATGCCATGCGGCAGGCAGTATGCAGCCTTCCATGGTGCTTGACAGAACCATGTTCCATTCGTATCGTTCTACCACATGGTTAGATCAAGCACAAAGGAAAACCCCACGGAGAGCCAGAGTCAGAGTTAGGCAGCGCCAGAGAGAGAGGAGCGTTGAGAGGAAGCAGCCCGGAGAAGCACAAGCCGAAGGGTCCCCCGAGAGCTGCTCTCCATTCCACCCATGCAAAGAGGAGCCGGGCGGCTGCGGGAGCTCCCTGGAGCACGACTGGGTTAGTGGACAGGGACAGAGCCCGCGTGGCGGCCAGGACAGAGCTACGTGAGGGACAGGCTACCCCAGGGCTCCTTGCTGCCTTGCTGCACACCCAACGCCTGCGTGATGCTGCTCTTCACTCGCTGCCCATGCCCTCCCGGTGTCCCCCTTCTGTACAAATGCTGCTTGGTTTCCCCCCATCATTTAAAAGCCAATCTTAAAACACTACAAGAATAGTGGTGAGAAGCCAATGGCCACATTTGGCCATCAACACTCCCCATGAAGTCCCACCTTCTATCCCACCAGTCTATCATGCTGGTGGCACTCACGCTGATGGTCTGTAATTACCAACTTTTTTCTTTTTCCTTAACTGCACTTTAAAACACCCTATAAAACACATGTTACTAAAGTCATACATAAGGTAAACAGGACTATTTCGTTATTGGTTGCAAATACTTGCAGGGTCTCGCTCATCGTTTGCTGATGGAAGCAGGGAACAGGGAAGATGAGCTCCCTGTTCCCTGCAGGCCAGGTGACCTCACGGAGCTTTATTTCTCCTTCCTCATTCCTGCATCCCTGGCGTACCAAGTAGGGCATTCAGGTCTGCCCGGATTGCTCCCACCCAAATAAAGCTCCCATTGGCTTTGGAAACTGCAGAGCCAGGCTGAGGGAATGCAGTTCTGGAAGCCACATTCCCAATGCACTCAAGGGCAAAGCCATCGAGAGAGGAAGTCAACTCTCCTATGAACTAAGCAGAACGTTTTGTGGGACTTCAGTGAAGGTCAAAGCTGGCACCTTAACTGAAGGCCCCTCTCCTTAGCTGGGGTTTGTATAAGGAACCAAGCCAGCGGCAGGCAGGTTATTCACAGCCTGCACGGAGAGCAAGAACTTGAACAGAGGTGCCGGACAGCAGAGCAAGGGGCTCCACTTCAGCACCTTGTTATCACCCAGCATCATTCTGCAGAAAGACAACGTGCAAATTACTCGGGGACACCAGGAATCAAATACAGAGTGAACTTAGTCATGTCACACTCCGGGTTTGCATGCTTATTGCACCAAAAATAGGACAATTTGCCTTATTTCCACTCTTTATGTTCTCTAAGAAATAAACTGCAGCAGTGCTTTGAGGGAAGCTTAAAAACATAAAGCTTTTTCCCCCGAAGCTGCCAAACTAGTCAGAGTTCTCCCTGATACAAAAGCTGGGTTATTAATTTTCTTGCTTGACTCATGCAAAATGACACAAAATCATATTATTAATTTTCTTTCATGACTCATTCAAAGTATGCCTGAACCTGGAATCCATACCTCACTTAATCAGAAATTAAACACATAACTAGCATTCCTGCCAATAATACAACAATTCATCACTTCTGGCCTTGGTTCCTGGAATAATTTCCTCCATGGACCTCTGTTAAGCAAAGAAATATCTCCTACCTTCCAAATGGGTTTGTATAACATAGAGTGATTTTAGTATTAAGTAGGATCTGTGTAATACACCCAGTCATTTCCATGTCAATGAACTCTTTTCAGTCTTACCAGGAATCAGTTTGGCCAAAGCCCTGCAAACATCTTCCGGAGAAGCCTCTGGAGGTTGTTTTGAACAAGTCTCTCTTCCTCTGCTGCACTAATTAAACACTGCTCTGGGCAACTGCCTGCGCTAATCACCAACCCCAACGAACAAGAGGTACCAGTGCATAAAGAGAAGGCTGCCAAACCCCTGATTTATACTCCCAAATACATGAGAGGTGAGGTACTCCCATGGCACTTTCTTTTCTGCTTGCTGCAGACTACTGCAACAAATGTGAAGGAACAGAGCAGTTTATTTTTCTTCCTTTTTTTTCCCTTTTCTTTTGGCAGATTAGAAAAAGCAGGGAAGCACAATGCTCTTTTATGCACAGAAAATTACACTTCAAAAAAAATCATAAGCACTGGTTGTATATAGAGATCATTCTACATAAATTTTGCAAAACATACTGAAAAAGGAGTATTAATAGTCATAAGTATTGACAGTTCTACTAAAAAAAAAAGAATTAAAAAAACCCTTCTAGATATATTCTCTATTCACACAAAACTGTAGGATTTGGTGCCAATGTTGATGCTGCTCTGGTATCAGAGAGATGTTTTGTCTGAAGTTTGCTAGGAATTTGCACATGGGCCCCTGTTTAATCCACCTGGTCGGCCTGTAGCACCTGCAGGAGACAGGCTCAGCCTCAGACCAACATTTCCTGTCCCACTGGAGACGCCAACGTTGCTGCGTTGCCTTGAGCTGCCCAGCTCTCTTCACGCCGACGTCTCCCGCACGATCTTCTTCATCCTGCTCAAGACCCAAGCTGGCATTTCTGGTGAGTGCTGCTTCCCTTCAGCTCCAATTCAGCATGTGCAAAGGCAACGTGATTTCCTCCTTTCCCCTCCAGACCCTAACCCACCACGAAGGACCACTTCAGACAGAGAACTAACTTCATCCTACCGTATTTTGGAGGTGTCTGAGTGGTGCTGGCAACACTCTGCTCATAACAGGGGCAACACAAGATGTAGGACATGAGCCCTAGGCACACCAGGTCTGCAGCTTCCTCCCGTGGGTGTCACTGAGCCTGGCTTTGGTTAGGCTTAACAAGAGACAGGGTCCCAAAGGGAGGGCACTGCGCAGGCAGGTGCTTCCTTGTCTTCCTGCTGTTACTCACAGCCCTCTCTGGAACCAAAGTGACTAATTAGATCAATTATTAGATTAAATGTATGCTCCAATGCAAGAGGAAGCAGTAAGCCAGGCTTAATTCTTAGGGCTTCAAATAGGAACCTAATTCATCTTTCTAAGAGCTAGAAAGGGCTTCAGTGATGTGACGCTCACAGCTACACGCAGGCTTTGGTCACTGTCAGAAACGGTGTGTGGAGTTACGGCAGGCAGACCTTTTACTGCAGGTAAAACGGCAGCATTTTGTTGTTGCTACTGAAAAAGGCAGTATTCTCATTTTGTAAACAGAAGAGAGGATTAGTCCCATTCTCCTGCTTTCTTTTTCAAGAAATCTAGTCTCAGATTCAACGTCTGGGGGAAGGGCTGAACAAGAAGATAGTTTATTATTCTTTTGGTTCATCATATTAAATGGAAGGCAAAATCCCACAAGAAATTAGTATCCACTGCAATCTGAGGCTTAAACTTACTAGACGTTACAACCAGCAGCCTTGCCTTTCTCATAGCTGCAGGCAAAACCTCGCCTGTTCCCCTGCTGTTCCTTCATTTCATGGTATAATGCTTCCAATTCTCCTTCCACAAAGAATAATGTACATTATCTTCCAGTTGCACAGAATCCCTGTCCTATGACAACTCATAACCTTTGCAGATGTTGCTTCACCACCCCCAGGAAAAGTCTGAGTCATTGGGTTCAGAGAGGAAACAGACACCGAGAAAAATGCCTTGAGGAATCTGAAAAAGCAGGAATGCTCTTCCAGCTCCAAAGGGATGATAGTGAGCTGCGGTTAAAAACTGAAGGAAACAATATGAGAAAAAAGCAGTTTTCTAGATGTATTTTACCGCACTGCGTGGCTTTGCCCTGTCCCTGCTCAGGAGTCTCGCTCTGAGTGACCAAGACTTGCAGTCCTGGGCTTCTCTGCACAGGGGTCTGCTCTGTTGCATCCTGGGATGAAACGGATCCCTCCAACCGAAAACATGGAAAATTCCTGCTAAGAGCCAAGTCTGAAACAGCCAGGATTCCAAGGGACAACTTGATCCCAGGGACAGCCAAGGCTGTCTGCTCTCTGCACTAATTTACAAACTCTGCACTGAGTTACAAACTGTGCCATTAGAAGTTGTCCAGCTGAAATCTTCATTCTGAGGCTGCACAATCCTTGCCCTCCGCCTTCTTAAGCCAGGTTTATGCCTTTTCCGTGTGGTTTTGATACACTGCTAGAACTGGAGAGCAAGGAAGAAACAGCCTAAAGCCTTAAGGAAAGGCTCCCCAGGTAAGAACTCACACAAAATACTATTCTCCAGATCACCACGTATAGCGTTTAGCAGTGCTGCCCCTTCTGCTATGACCTTTCATAAATGGTGTTTGTCTTATTCAAGAGCCCATAGCCTGTTCGAGGAACACATACACACACACCACACATTCATTTCTCCAATCTATTAATAAAAGCAGAAGAAATAACAACGACAAACAAATTTATACTAATCTGCTTCTGCCCTGCACTGACTTATCTAAATTATATTTATGCATTTTCATTTCAACTTGTTTTAAATATGAGTATTACCCACTAATTACCTTGTTACTATAATGGACACAATGCAAAAACCTAGATAAAAGTGTGTCATAATTTCACTTTTGCATAGAAATTCGGTGGCACAAACGACTGAGGATTTGAATGAGCGCACCCAAGATCTGCCTGCAAATGACGTTCTCCTTATTTTATTCTCCTCCTAAAGAGAGGGTTGAGCTCAGCACGTTGCTTGCAGGGGGCTTGTTTCGGGCTGCTGCCATTCAGCGCCACGCTGCATCCCCATCTAGTGTCACCAGCCTTCTCCCACCACCAACACAATTAATCACGGTCTTTTTTCCACAGGGGAAAGAGCCCAAATCACAGCAATTTCTATAGAAAACACCGCAAGATACTCCATCAATAACAGTCATTTTTCTTCTCAATACACACTAATAGATTTTCCCACTGAAACCAGCTTGTCTTGACAGCGTACCTGAAATGAATTATGTGAAACACAACCGACAGAAAGAACCCAAGACGAAACAGTCTGCTCAGTTGTGCTGAATAAGGCCATAAAAGTCCTTTTATCGAAAGCTAGACCATAAATAAAGGGTTAGGGTTCAGAAAGAGGTGGTTATGCTACTTTGCACGTTATTTTCAGGTAATGTTTCCATCAGGCTCACCACACACAGTCTTCTCACCCAACTGTAATACAAGCAATGATGCAAAACTTGCTGAAGGTGAAAAATGCACCAACTTCAACAGCAGTTTTACATGAATTAATACACGGTAGTTATGGAGAAGAAAAATAGGACACACAGGAGCCCCCTTCATACCCCCCAGCACCAGTCTGACCCATGTCCTAGGTCCGAAATGCCCCGTGCCAATGTCCAGCTTGGAGTATCTGCAGCCTTATGGGTCGCAGACCTCGCTGCAGCTCAGCTCCCACCCAGGTCAAGAAGGGCTCTGCCAGAACACAAACTGCATGAAGATCTGCTCAGCTTCCACCCCTCCAAAATATGACATTTGCCACACGGATTCATAGACATCTTCACTGTTTTCCTTAGACATTTCATAAGCTAGCAATCCTTTCAAAATTAAATGTCACAAGCGTCTCCCTTTTCTTTGTTTTTCTTTCTTTCAGACACAGAAGACAGACTGCCTCCTTTTTTTTTTTTTAATCCATACAGTAATTAGTTTTCGGGGGAACTAACTCAATTTTCCAAATGTAATTTGAAGAGATGCTCCGTAATATCCATTATAGCAAACACTGTCCCGCAGATTCGATTAGCGGGCCCTCTGGAGCTGCTGCTTTCTGCCTTGCAAGTGCAGTACAGCCGGGATAAATGAATTACCTGAGCAGCGGAACTTCTTGCTCTTGATCTGGCTGATGCGTTTGTTGGCAAGGCGACGCGGGCTGCTGCATCGAGCGCCGCTGGTTTCTATCGGATTATCCTGCAGGTAATCAGCCAGCCACTTCAAATGGCAGTCGCACACAAATGGATTCTGAGCTAAATGGCTGCGGGAAGGATGGGGTGGTTAATCAGAAGCGACCCGTGACACTGGGCTCCATCACAAAGGCGAAGCTGAAGGGTCAGGGAATGGGATGAGCGGGCGAGAGGCCGGGCCCGGCGCGGGGCTGCCCGTGAACGGAGCGCGGCGCAGCTCGTTCAGGAGCTCGTGGAGGAAGCAGAAATTAATGCAGCCAAGCCTGCTTGAAAGGACACGGAGCTCCTGGCTGCAAAGCCGGCTGCTGTCTGCCGAGGTACGGGGCTCTGTGAGGGAACGGCACCTGACGGAGCGATCCTTGTGTAGCCTGCTTGAAATGACGTTTTACTGGCACGTTCGCCTTCCAAGGACCACACTGGGGATAAGTGAAGTGCCAGAAAGGTATCAGAAATGATGCAGAGGTCTCTCCTCCAGAGGGAAATTTATGTTTGTCTATACTCATCGTGCCTAGCAGAATTCGCCATGCAGGTATTTCCTGCTGGATCAGATTTTTTAGACTTTTCAGAGTAAACAGTTAATGCAAAGTAGAGCTGGAACCTATCCAGCCCCAGCATTTGCAGGACATACATCCACAAACTGGAAAAGCAAAGTTTTCAATTAGATAGAGTTAGACTTTATCAGTAAAGTCCTGCAGAGTGTTTTAGAGTTGAGCAGCCTTTCCCTGCTGCTGCTATGACTCCTGTTTGACAGCGCTGAGCACTGCAGCAGGCCTCCTTCAGGGGCTGATTGTGATCTCTGCTAAGTGCACTCGCACTCAGCCCTGCAGCTTCAGGGCCCTACATTAACTGGGAATGCTGGAAAAGGACACGTGTTTCAATATGATTCTGGGCAGAGGTGTCTATCCTATAAAGCTATATCCTCAGAAAAGCTCTGTTCTCTTACTAGTCACCTATTTTTTCTCACTTTCAGAAAATTTCTCTCCCATTTTTTACATTTAAGAACTGTTGCTTAACATATATATTTATATATGTTATTATATATTTTTATATATTCGCTACATAAACAAATGCAAGGAGGTTTATAAAGACACACAAATATATAAAAATACATGCACAAAATATCCTAGGAAGGGATTGTTTCTTGGTTTTCTTCATATCAGGCTGCCAACTGCTGCCTGAAGGATTACTATCACCTTATTATCTTCTTACAGTTTTAGGATAAAACCTTAGTCCGTGAAATATCAAGTCATTTCTATACTTCTGCTTCCAATTTCGTTTCTGATCCCTCTGCTCCTACTACTAATGCCTTGAATTCAAGGACTCTCAGAAAACGTTTTGTGGATTTTCTTCCTGGATCAAACAATGTAATGCATCATTTCCCCTACGTGGAATGGCAGCTGACACGTAGTTCCAGAAGTCAGGAACTGCAGAGCAGGACTCAGCCCCGGAGAGGAGGGAGACTGACTCACCAGCTCATTAAGAACCATTAGGCAGTGTTTTAACCAGTCTGCTCTTCATCTATTGCACAGAGCCAAACTCATGTATTATCTTCCTAATGAACAACCTAAATGAATTATTAGGGGAGCTTAATACATTTATGACAACTGTATTTCTAGGGGCAGAATGTAGCAATATGTGGCTACACTGAATTTATTCAATTCTTCTCTTTTCCTTGCTCCTTTTATTTCTGCAGAAAAGGAGGGGCCACCGCCTCGACGTCCCTTCCAAATTGTCTTCATGTCAGAGGCAAATCCTCTGCAAAGACAGGCAGCATCTTTGGGGAAAAAAGGGAGAGCTGTCGTGTGGGATATGTCTGCATACTCACAGCGTCTGGATCGATCGGAGAGGTGCAAAGAGCCCCTTGCTGATGGTCTGCAGTTTGTTGTCATAAAGAGATAGCAGCTTGAGATTATGCAGACCTTGGAACGTGTTTACCCTCAGGCAGTTGATCTTATTGGCATTGAGAAGCCTGAAAACAGAGGAAAGGTTTATAATGCAGTCATCTTGCAATAATCAAATAGAGACAGACTGAACTTTGGGGTTGAATCCAAAAAGATCTTAACCCAGGCGACCAAAGCCACCCCACACTGAAGGCATTCATTTGCCTGCTACGTTAGAAAAATGAGAATACCACAGCCGACATCAGTGCTTTCATACCCAGAGGAATATGCAGACACGTAACAGTGCTATCTAGCTTAAAATACATTACTTTTTTATGTACAACTCACCAGATTTCATCCAAATTCCACATATATGTTTAAAGAAGACATCAGACAATATGTTCTGCCAACAGAAGTTGAATATACATAGGGATGGTGAACACTGCCTGCCTTGCTCATCCATCCATCCATCCATCCATCCATCCATCCATCCATCCATCCATCCACCCACTCTATAACGAGAATCTTCTTTCATCTTCCTCTACTAGCAGTTTTCTTAAATCTAAATGCTGTTTCTGAAGTTCCACATCTTATGCCAAGCATGCAGTGGTAACTTTACCAGGGAAGGACAGAAAATGTGATTCTGAAAAGAGCAAGGATCTGGACTAAATCTCCTGAAAGGCAAGGTCACAAGCGGTAGTACAGGCTGCCCAAGGGGCTTGGGCAGTCTCCATCCTTCAAGGTTTTCAAGCCCAGGCTGGATAAAGCCCCTGAGCAACCTGGTCAGCTGTCACTGCTGGCCCTGCTTTGAGCAAGAGCTCGAGAGGCCCCTTCTAACTTCACTCATCCCGCAACTCCACGAACCTACTTCATGCCAGGTATGCCAGAATTGTGAATAGCTTTGAAGAGCAGCACAAACAGCATTTGGGCATCGTTTTCCTTTATTCTGCACATCTACCTAATGACCAGTCAGTAGAATTTAATCAGTTCAGTCATAAAATCTGGGACGGTACTACTGCAAGTTCTCCTATATCGCCTAGCCAGAGTCCTATCAACAGTGCCAAATACATATGGTCCTAACAGCAACCTGGAGCTCTCTCGGAGACCATTACACAGGAGCACACATGGATTTTCACTGTCATCTACGTATGTGCAATATACCACTTGGAAGGAAACTGGTAGGAGACGACCTGCAATGAGAGAAAGGCTTCATACTGCAACAGTGGGGCTCGTGGGGTTCTCTCCAAGGTGCCATGCATCAGTAATAAATCAAAAGCAAATGTTTTTAGCCTTAGAAAGGAGAAGGGATCCTCTGCTCCTTTGCAAGCCAATACAGGATCTTAAACAGGAAACAAGAGAAGGTCGCAAGAGCATTTGCCTCGTTCGCCCCCAGAAAATCACTATTCGTTCACTTGGATTTGTTGACATGCCGAGAAGGTCCCATAGAAGGTAGTGATGGACAAATAAGCTTTTTTTTTTTTTTTCATGATACAGAATCATAAACTGCACTACTATGACCCTGCTGAAATTTATTTTTTTGTGGCTGGTAATTATGTGGCACCTAATCCACACTTCTGCTGACTCCACCAGAAGTTACCGGGTGATTTTCCCATCACGATCTAAGAGCAATTGCTCCAATGCATCATACAGTAAGATTTAGCTCCGACAGCAATGTCATCTTTTAGTACTTGCCTTTATAGCCTTCCCTAAGTCCAAGCCAAGGCAATATCCCTTCTCCCGGTGCTCATGCATTATGCATTTCTCCTTCAAGTCTGGGTCTTATCTTCTCCACAGAGCGCAGGTGAGCTGGGGTTGAGCAAATGCTCAGCGTGGGCCTGGGCACCGACTGCTGCAGGTGCTTGGTCCAAGCTCGCCCGGACCACAGCGAGCGTGCGGGATCTGAACTCCTTCCCTCATCTGTTTCCACAAAACACGAATAAACCCAACGTAGGGAAAAGGAATTTGCACAGCGGCAAGTTTTCCTGGCACCGATTTTGCATGACTGCTTCTATTCTGTTTCTACCCATGGTGGTATCATCAGTGACACTTCCGTAGGGGTTAAAATGCAAACGGTGGAGACTCCCCTGTGCATGGGCACAGATGCACAGGCCCCTCTGCTGCAGCACGAGGGAAGGCGGCTTGGACACGCAGGCGCACGGTGAGAAACAGGCACTGTGGAATGGGAACAGCACCTATCCTGCCTCTATGGAACACACATCTGCAATACCTAAATCTAAAGAGGACAGACGGTAACTGAACTCAAACTTATACAGATATGGCCACACTGGGCGGACCAGGAGATATTTTAATATGGTGTTTCTGATCAGAAATTAGTGAGATAGAAGAAAATTTAATGAGAAGCTGTGAGGAAGCAGAATAACCCACCCTCTATCAAGTTTTCTTCCTGCTCACTGAAAGTTACAGGACGAGCTTTGGCCAGGAGCCCTAATGTTTATATCCCCTTCAAACCTCTTGGCTCTATCATCAGAGTAGCCACTCGGGATACTGCACTGGATGGAAATTCCAGGTCTTCGTTAAATCCTTCTCAGCTGTCACAGCCCCACTAATGGCAGGTAATTACTAATTAGGTCTATAAGGTTGACCTTGCATATAGTTAAAAGTGATGAGAATTGATCCGACCTAACACAAAGGCAGATGAAAAAGACGCCTTTTGTAGCAATGGGAAATGCTGAGCTTGCTTAAACCCTGAACTCTGCTCTAAAAGAGACCAAAGGTTCATTCTCGTTGGGCTCACGCTGAAAGAAGTGACAACATTAACATTTCGGTACCAAGATCTATTTTACTAAGACCTCTGTGGTGTTTCTTTTGTGCCAAATTAGGGGGAAAGTTACTTCCACTAATTTTCCCTTTTTGTTGCCAGCTCGATGGAGAGGGATTCACACCGAGCTTCCAGCTGTGGCGCAGCCTGCCTCGGGTGGGTCAAAACTCAAGCTGCAATAAGAGCGCGTGATACCCAGAGGGATGTTGGATCATGAAGCCAAGCCTCCCTTCCCATCCCCATGGACATGTCAAGGCTGCGAAGCCAAGCGCAGCCCAATCGCTCTCCGGCTGCCGCTTCCCAAGGGGGTGACTTTGGCCACACAGTGAGATCCTCACGTGCCTTGGCTAAGCCCTCTGAAGGAGCCCGCGCTGCTGGACCAGCTCCACAATCATATCGGATGCTCCTAAGCACCATCTGCATAATTAACATGGCTCCATAATTGAATTATATGCCCAAGCACAGTTTCAAGTGATTAACATGTAAATAATATTTTGAACTCCAAAAAGAAAATGAATGGGAAAATTGCTTTTTTTCCCCCTTTTTTCAGAGCAAGTGGGGACGTTGCGATGGCTTTTCCCTTTGGCACAGATGGTGTGTTCAGCTCGGTGAAGCCAGGCAATCAAACCCTCGGCAGAGAGGTGCACAGGGTGGGCGCTGCAGGGGCAGCCTGGCAGGCCTGGCACTGCAGGATGGACCGGGAATCATCGCAGGGACATGAGCCAGCCCAGTCACGCAGGGATGATGACACTGTCCTTTCCATCAGTTTGGCCTTATGACGGGGACAACAGCACAAGGAGAATTAAAAAGTCCAATAGCACATCCAGTGTGCTCTGGGAAAACGGAAGAAGACCGGCATAAAACACACAGGAAACTGGCAAGGAAAAGGGAACTGAAGTTGTTTGCAGGGGTAAAAGCAAAACTCAAATATGTATTACTTTAATTGGACAGCAATAGCCTCTGGCCAAAGTCTTCACCTACATTCAAGGGCCTTATAGGAGAGCAGAGAAAGGACTCAGTTGGAAGCAACCATTCCTTAGGGTTTATAATTCTGACAAGTCAACAAATTCCATGTTCTTCTTGGCATCTTCTCACGGGATTTGTTAAGGAATCTAGAGCTGTGCTCTGCTTTAGCACAAGGATTAATAGGGGAAGTCCTGAAAAAGAGGTTCTGCAGAGAAGCATTGTGGCCAGTGCCACCTCTTTGGGACACCGAGCAGCAGCACTGAGCCCCGTCTAGCAGCAGCCTATTGGCAAAACAACTATATGAGAGCCCAGGAGCATCTTGGAAGGATCCGGAGGACAGGGAGCAATCTGGCTGCCCCTCACGGTGTCCAAATGTCTGGGCAGCTCCTCAAATGCACATTTCCTATCGTGATGCCTGACCACCGGAGCGTCTGTCCGCTCCAGCTGGTAACCCTCCGTGTGAACTCCCTGCCTCGCTCCCTTGAACCAGCTTCAAGCACCCCTCCGTGTGCAGGAAACTGCAGGAGGAGCACGGTGCTGACAAATTTCTTCCAACTAAATTAGAACAGAAAACTCATGAGCTGAATAAGGAGCCAAAAAGGAAGCACCGAGCACAGCCTGGGAATCTGAGTTCGGAGGGGTTTTAAAGGCTTCATTCCTCACCCAAACACCTGCAGGTCCCATTGAATGACATGTGCACGACAAGCCTGTGACCCTCATGCTGCTGCTGGTGAGCGACAAGCAGGCGCCGTCACAGCACCCACAACCCCGTTACTCCAACGGCGCCCAGCCTGGGGCTGCAGATAAGCTCGTGGCGGGGTTCACACAACCACGCCACAACCCACGCGCGTCGGGCGCAACCTCCCGCGCTCCCGGCGCCTGTTTTAGTGCCGGGAGGAGCAGGAGCGGCCGCGGGGCGAGCCCGGCTCGGCGCTGGCGTCAGGGCGGCCGCTCAGCTCCGCGCTGACGTCCGAGCCCAGGGACACGGGCGAGGCGGCCGCGGCCTTTCATTAGGAGCAGGCTGTAATTGCATTTCTGCGCCTGGCAGATGCTGCTCCCTCGCTTTAGCAGCACTTATTGAGTCTAGCAATCTCAGCGCAACGGCAGCCTAAATGCAGAAATCCTAGGGAAAAAAAAACTTGAGGCGAACAGCTTGAAAATAATAAAGCTGTTAAGCAGGGCTGTCCTGGGCTACAGGGACTGAGGAATCCCGGGAAAAGCTCCTGCACGGCATCTTATGGGAGTTTAGAACCTGGGACCGGTTGCTCAGGGCTTCCTTGAAACTGGCCTTGAAACCTCCCTGCGCGGAGGCGGCGCGGGCTCCCTGGGCAGCCTCTTCCAGCCCCGGGCTCCTGCCCCTCTGCAAATGGTTCCATGCAGCTGGAATCCCTCTTATTTTATCTCTCAGCCATGGCAAAACCGAAAAATTCTGTGGAACACAAAATGTTATGCATCACTTAAAGATCACTAAAGGGAGAGACTACTGTAGGCGGCTTGGGAATGGCAAACTGGATTTTGCACTCTCGTATACAGATGGCATTTTGTGTCATCGTCTAGTGCTAATATGTATACAACAACATTATGTATATAACACAACAATACCAGAATCGATGCACATGCTTTAGAGTTATGCTGCATGTCTTCCTTTTTAAAATATTTTGCATAGCTCTGCGCTTCGCTGGATTTGCTTTGAGCTTTTAACAAGCTCTAAAAGTACACAAGGAAGATTTGGCAGATACTATTTTAAGCTCTTAAGTACTGGAATTTGGTTTAGAATTACAAATGAGCACCAGCACTTCAGACTTGACAAATTTGCCACGGAATTATTTTCCAAGCAACCTCCCTGAAGAGACATGGAAGCTCAAATATCTCACTATGAACCAGAGTGAGCAAATAAAGCAGGTGAAAAGGAGAATTACTCAAATCGAAATTTGACTGGTTGAGTTTCAGGAAGACTGATAAAAGCAATGGTTTTTGCAGGCACACACACAACTTGCCACTTTACACAATTCTATTTTAAATAAAGGTCAGTTGAAATAGAAAAGATTAGATCTAGTTCTAACTAAGCTTGGAAGATCAATTCTTCATCACTTGGAGTTACCTGTATCTGGTACTGTTATCTGTCATCTGGTACTATTGTTATCTGCTATCTGGTACTATTGTGATTACTGGTCTTTTTCCCACCATGATGCACATCCTGAGTTCTCCCTGATGATCAAATGCTTTATAGGCATAAGGAGAAAGGAGAAATCTCTAAGTTTCTGGCTTAATTTTATGAGAAAGAGGAATACAGCACATGACTGCTTTCCAGTTTTATATACCCCAGGAGTATCAGGACTTCTAGCAGCATCAAGACAGAGTCCAGAGCACGGACTCCTTCTGGCCCCCACAGTCTGCCCAAGCCACCACGGTGATCTTGACCACAACATATAAGATCGACAAGCCCAAGCAGTCCTATGATTGGTAACCATGCAAAATAAATTTGCATTTCCTCAAGGAAAAGGGTTTATTGAAAACTGATACTTGTCAGACATTTGAAAAATGAGGTTATATCCCCCTATATTATTTTGCTATATAATCTCATAAAGCATTAGATTTTATGGTATCTTTGGCTTCCAGGAAAAGAGCATTACGAAGCATTCAATGGCTAGCTGTAATAAAAAGGCTCTTATAATGTTTGCTTTCATATGGCTGCGTGGAGGGAAGAGCATTTCCTTGGACACGGAAAGGATGGGAGACGGAATGTGGCGCCCGTTCTCC
Organism: Rhynchotus rufescens; assembly: GCA_032273925.1. NCBI lineage: Eukaryota > Metazoa > Chordata > Aves > Tinamiformes > Tinamidae > Rhynchotus > Rhynchotus rufescens. The sequence continues at coordinate 21,010 of JAVCKT010006771.1, forward strand.
GCAACTTCCCGAGCCAGGGACCTCCGTGCACTGCATCCCGCTCCATGCACCGGCTCCCTGCACAGCCAGTCACCCACCAGCAGCTTCATTAGCCACAGGGCGGCCACGAAGGAGCTGAGCCAAGTTCAAATGTGCCCTGCACAAGCCTGGCATGCCCAAGGGGGCCTGCCCATCATCCAGGAGCCCCTGAAGATCCATGGGGTGGATCTGCACTGGTGGCAGCTTCCAGCCCCACCAGGGTGAGCGTCAGGCCAGCTGGGCCGGCACTCCGACTGCCACTGGTTACAGGAAACATCCACCATAAACCAGAGGACTTCCTATTCTTCTAATATTCAGATGCAGGTTGGACAAACCAGGAGAATTAAGCAACCACTTCTCCCCAGCTTGGAGCAGTTCTTGTGGCAATAAAAATCACAGTTTTCTTTAAAAAAAATGAAAACCTACACCTTTCTGCAAAACAGAATAGCTCTCAAAAAATCCAAATCAACTAAAATTCTCAGAAGATCCTTGATCCAGATAATAGATCTTAATGAAAAGAAGGGCGTGTGCCCATTGCACCAAGGTTACCACAGCGACCTCAAATCCTGTCTCCTGAAAACCTCACAGCACGTGAGGAAGGTGACAGTATCCAATAAACACTTCTGTCCCCCAGAACACACCTGCAATGTGTGGGGGACTCGGCAACAGCCTTTGCTGCTGTGCTGGTTACAGCTGCAGGTTTAGAAGATTTTAGCAGGTAAGAAGAAGATACTTTTAGCAGGTAAGAAGATTTGTGAAACCAGAAAATTAACAGAAATCCAATTATGTGGTGATGTGCAGGGAAATACATATATTACATGGGGAAAATGAGCTATTTAAGAGAGCTAATTGCAATGATGCCTTCAGAAACTGCATTTCAAATTCATCCTGATTGGGTTAAAACAATAAAAAGGGGAGATTCTTGCCCGTGGCTGGGTGTTTTCCTGCCGCGTCGCCACCGCAGCGCTACCTGACGGCCGAGCGGGTCTGATGCTCTCAGCCTTGTGCCAAGTAACATCTTAATTGCTACAGGATCTATCAGCACTCCTTTTTTTCTGGTAGTGCGTGCTGCTTTTCCATAACTCCGGTGTATTTTCAAAAATGCTTCATCTCAAGCTTAGGAAATTACACTGGCTACCAGGATGCTTTAATCAGAGCCGCCTTATCAGTGCGTCTCCAGACTAATAAGGAGAAATCCAATCTAGAGTCCACTGAACACTAAATTAGATCTAATCACAGGGCACTTTTCCAACTATTCAACAGCAGGTCTAAGGCCAATGAATGCCATTTGTTTTGTAGGTATCCATTAAAATACTACAGGCAGTCCCATAATAGCTGCTTCACAGCCAGGATCTGCGAAGTGTGCAGACGTTCGCTTGCATTTAAACCCTGCTCACTCAACACCAGCCTTGCCAAGAGCGACTCTGCATTCCAGATTTTCTCAAAAGCCATCGATGCCTCCGGAGGAATCGGCCTGGGAACTCCATAACACAACCATCTTTGGAGTCTTCCCTGCTTACATGGGTCTGCTCAGCTGGACACCACCCGAATGGTTTAAGTTCAAGACATTCAAACTGTTCTCTGCCATATAGATTTTGCCTCCTTTAAACGGTGTCACTTGAGCTAATTCACACCGAAAAATTACTGCTTAACTATTTAGCTCATTGAAAACCTACACTATGTACACGGAAGGACTATGGTGTATGGCACTGGAGACTTTTGTAAGTCTCCACTTATATATATGTATAAAAGTCTTTCATGGTCTTATTTGAAACACATATTTACAGCAAACTGCATTATGTATCTCATATGTTAAGTCATGCTTATTTTTTCTACTGGGAAAGATGCCACCTGTCAATACCCTGCTAGAGCGACTGTGTGAGCTTCAAAGTTGTCACTGTAAAATCCTCGGTCTCCTTCTCAGCGGTCTAAGTCTCGAGCTGAGGTTTTGCCTTCTGCTTGCAGCTCCTTCCCTGAACCAAACACAACAGGAGCTCGCCACCCTGTCCCAACACGGGCCAGGCCCTGGCTTCTCAAAGCTTGCACGCTGCTTATTCCCACGCACGGTGCACCAAAGCCCCCTAAACATCCTCACTTCTCTTAGTGTGCACGTCGGGCTACGAAGCCCCTGCACTGGTAGCAACTTGTCAGGTACAGGACAGGAGAGAGGAAAGGAGCTGCCAGAAGAAGTGTGTGCAAAAGGCCAAGGCAAAAGACCTGGCCGTCTGCAGGAGGGGATGAACAGCTTGTCACCATCGCGGCGCAAGGCTTGTCACAGCCAAACCATATGTGCTCTTGCTTGTCTTTCTCTAGGGAAGGACAGTCCGTGTTTGCAATTAAGATCTTATGGCTAAACTGCCCATCTGGCTGAACATGTAGAGCAACATCAACTATTTTACTATAATTTTAGTTCTTTGGCTCTGATCCTAGACTTAGAACCTAAATCTACGTTTAATTTGTATAGCGTGCGAGGCTGGCAAGCTGCAGCAAAGGCAGCAACCACACAGTGACACACACTGACTGGTAATCGTGAACTTCTGGGTTTTCAATTCTAGCTGCGTCAAGACAGTTAGAAAAACATAAAATACTATGTCTAAAGGCTATGTTTCGTTATATATTTATATATAACTTATTGTTTTGGGGCTTTATGTGTGTGCGCACATGCAGGTGTGCTGTAAACCAATAGAGAATAATTTCATATATTGCCCTATCTTTCCAAGTGCATCATCTGTGATGCTAAACAGACTATTAGAAATACAGACTGAACTCCACTTCTGCCCCCTCTAGTGACTGGCTGAAATAGAAGCTGATTTCCTTCTAAAAGAAGTTACTGCGCTCCTGGATCTCAACCATGTGTTCAGTCACACATACCATAAAATACCTGAATGCACAAATACATACTCCAACAACACTTGGCACAATCAAAACAAGGAACTCGGCAGGGCTTCTAACAGTAAGATCTTTAATATTGCCAGTTTGCTTCCACATGCAGGGATTTGCAACACAGTAGCCCTGGAGGACCTGGATATCCAACCACACATGCTAAATCTGTAAAAACAATCAAAATGCATCCCCACCTTTACATCAGCCAAATGTGACCAAATTTCCTTTCTTGGACTTCACTGAATCTCCCATTTCCTCCTTAAACTTCACTCTTCTGTGTCCATTATCTGTTACAAGCACTCAGCTATAAAACCATTGGCACCTTCTTTTTTTCAGCCCTTGCCTCCCTGGTGCCTGACATAAACAACAGACCAGCTTGTCCCACAGAGTTTTCCTGGAAGAATGATTATATTAAAACCAGAAGCTGAAAAATCTGTAAATCTAGCTAGTGTGCAAAATAAAGCAGAGGAAAGGATCGTACTCACAGCAGCTGCAGAGACACGAGATCATCAAAAAGGCCCTGGGGAATCTCTGTGATCTTGTTTCCGTAGAGCACTCTGAAAGACATGGGAAGACAAAATAAATCTTAAGTAACCGACTAGTCGAGTGTCCTCCCACCTCTCCGCAGAATCATCTTTATTGATCTTGTGCACCATGGCCAGGATCTGTGGGCATTTCATTTAACTACTGATCTCATTTTCTTTTCAGAGAGCACGTGGTATTAAATGAGTCGTTATGATTCAGGCTTCGTCTGCTGTTGGGAAGCTTTTTTAATGTAGAAACTGGACATCATCCAAAAGCTGTATCTAAAATATTTTTCATTCTGTCGAGGATTTTTTCACCCTCTTTAGAAGTGCTTTAACTATTAAAAGATACATTGCCTGGTGCAAGAACCTAGAGTTCTTGCCCGGTGATACCAAATTTAAAAGCTAGAGAGCACAAGCCCATTGGAGATAAAAATTTCATATAACTGAACCTCTCAGGACCCAATAATTGGCATGAAATGAGACACAGGTATCATTGGATAAACTATTTCGGCTTCAGCAGACGCTATTACAGCTTGAACTAGCTAATATAAACCATGGGCTGGAAACAGCCATATATTTCAAAAACCCAAGAGTAATTTCCATATAGTTTAGTTATAAAACAGGTGAAGATTTAATAACACAGATAAGTGTCAGAAGTTTTCATTTATTCAGGCACAAACAGGGACAGATATCCATGGGTGACTTCTTTTAATATTTACAGCAACGCACCTATATAGCATCATGAGAATCAGAAGTAAAAGGCAAAACAGATAAAGCTGCTGTTAAGGTTAGCAGTGTTACGTAGGGATGGGAGTTGAGTCTGATGGGTCAGGACACCACCATTCCTGCAGGAAATGCCTGGGAGGAGGAAAGGCCACTTAGCTCCTCTGAAAACTCTCCTCTAAGCATTTTAGAAGACTTGGAAATGGGCAAAACAACATTGGTGATTTCTGCGTTGGGCCTAACGTGAGGAGA
>JAVCKT010006772.1:0-13304 GCA_032273925.1 Rhynchotus rufescens
TTCTCCAATAACTGCACCAATCACTACATATCTGGATTGTCTTTTATATTTCCTCGGTGTGATCATTGTAGATAAAATTTCTCAGTTTCTTTTAACTGCTCTACCAATCTCACAAGGGAATAACCTACAGTTACTTCAGGTTTGTGAACACAAAAAAAGATAATATTTGTTTTATCACCATTTTTTTTCCAGATTACTAGATCTGGAAAAGATGAATGTCCACACAATAGGTTTCCACACTTTATCCCTCTGGGAAGCTACATGATTTTTCTTGGAAGTTGCATCTTCAAAGAGCAAATCAGCAAGCCCTTGATACACACTTCCATATTAGTCTACCTGGATCCTCTTCCCATTTAATTCTATACTAATAAAAGGATGTTTGTAAAAATACATGAAAAGACATAGGAAAGGTGTATCATTTCTTCTCCTTCTGGTGTTAAAATGAACTAGTGTTCTTTTTTTCTCAAACAGCAGCACTTAAAAAAATTTAAAAACCCAAAAAACTCCTAATAATTCTTTTTATATAAACCAGACCTAATGAGTATGCACTCTTTATGCATTATGTAATTTCATCTGCATTGTGGCCTCTACAGTAAACAGCATGGTCGGTGTGCCATCATTTCTGGAAGGATGCATATCGGATACGCTCCCATAAATAAATGTGATTCGTTAATCCATAGCCCTGACACTTGAAGGAGCTCCAAGAGCCTCACTGCATTACCCCACACTCAGAAGGGAATCTGTAGCTACTGTCCTTTCTGCAAGATTTGGCTGAAACAAAAGTTTACATTATATGAAAATTCCAGTGTGTTAGCAAGCCTGACTGAATTTCATTCATATTGTTAAGTCCAAAATTTCATTTACAACACATTCCTAGGTTTTATCCCTTACATTCACAAAGCCTATGTGAATGTATCCTCCTGGCATCCAGATTTGTTTTGATCCTCTCCCAGAGCACCCCAGCAAACAGTGATGTGACTGATCTTATTTGTTGGCCCTCTGAATTCACAAACAATACCTATAAATAAATTTACTCATGTATCTATGTGTTTGCAAAGTCAATGTCTCATTCTTCTTCAATAATTTTGGCTTTACAAAAGAAAAAAGAAAGAGCACATCCATCTTGATTTAGATTGAGTTTACCTTTAAATTACGTGACGTTTTTGGTAGCACATTGTTGTAATTGTTGTAATTTTTACCAAAGTCACCAGCAACAACACGTGATATTTAATAGGTATTTAACAGTATGATTTAACATACTTCAATTTTTAAAATATTCTAGGTGCTACACATATAATTGCTTTATTCTTCCACTTCTCCCAGACTCCTCCTGCCTTTCCCATATCATTTGACTTATCCATCTCTTACTCCTCGTACTATGGACAATATATTCCGTAAGGGCAATCACAGCATCATATTTTGCCTGTAGGAAAAACAGTTCAACCCGCAGGAGGTCCTAGTTGGTGGAAGCTTGTAGCTGCTACTGACACAACTGCTATGCATTAAGAACAGATAACTATTACTGATTTCAAAGCTCAAGAATACTTAAGTGTTTAAAAAAGAAGCACAAAGTCTATCATGTGTGATTCACTTTCAGTACAGGACTAATGCAATGTTGGTACTGTCAAGGAAAAAAAAAAGTCATTTCCTTGGCACAAATGCAATTTGAAAAAGTGCCTGGGCTGATAAAAAAGTTGCCGTTTAGAGTCAGTCAAATATGGAAGCCGCCAGACAGATTTGCAGTTAGGTGGAAAAAAAGAAGCACAAAAAGCATTAGATTAGTTAAAAAGTGAAAGCAGGCATTTGCTTATTTCCTTTAAGAACCAGTCAGAAACTCCTCAGATTTGAGGATATTCTTTATCCTCTTAATGGATTTACTTAGGGGTTGAGCAAAGAAGGTCCAGGCAGAAGCCTAAGGCCCAAATTAGGACTTGCAACCAACTGCCTGGGCATGGTTTGTCCTAGAAAACACAGCAAATGTATCTGAAAAGGAAAGCAACAGCACTTTCCAGGCGGTGCAAGGCAGTTCCCATTGCAAATGAACTCTACCTCCTGCCTTCAGATTCCTCAGTGTTTCATATCCTCCAACACCAACGTTGCAGCGGTGCAGAAACGGTGCTTTCTTTTTCCTTGGCTCACTGTTTTGTTAATGCTTTATAATGACATATGCTCTTCCAAGGACATATATACACTGTCCTTGGAAAGATCAGGAACTCAGGTTAGCCTCCTAGGTCAACTGCTCAAGCCCTACCAGAACTTTCACAGTCAAGGTGGTATCACGACAGGATTTGACATAAAAGGACTGAGTATGGACAGACATGCTTAGTTTTATTTTTATTACAAAATATTTTGGAAAACAAAAGCACTCATCTACTTTTAAGAACAGCAGATTCAAGGTCTTGCAAATGAATAGAATTATCTTCATAAAATAATGTGGCGATATTAAATACACAGTACTACGAATGAGCATAGAGAATGAATGAGTACATCTAAAAAGACCAGATCAGTGACCTTCCTTTCACTCACAATATGAAGTTTTGCCTGAATCATGTAATTTTAGGATAAATACGATTTCTAGTTGCAAAATGACTTTTTGAAAGGGACACAAATTCAAACACAGCACCTCATCGAGACAGTAACTCAAAAAGCCTAGCCTAAAAGCTTTCCAGGTTCCTTTATTCATTTTTTTAATGTTTATTTCATACACATTTACCACAGTTCATTTCAGTTGAACAGAACCCCCATGTTTGTGATTTTTGCCTACAAGAATATTAAATTTCTGTGCATCTGTCTTCTCTCTAGGGGTTTCTCCAGGGAATATAATAGCCTATTTGTTTTTCTATTGATCTTGTATCTAAATACTGTTTTTGCCCTTTCAGAAAAAGAGAGCTGCCAAAAAATCAGCAGTGTCACTGTAAAAATGTTTTTCTTAGCTGGATGAAACGATGGCAGAGCAAGATTGGGAAAAATATTTTTCAAATCTGTTTTAATAAGCGCACTTCCAAATAGGGATATGCTAGATATTGGTCTAGGCATGCCCCAGGCCTATGATCCATCTTTCATCCTTTTTACCAATTTCAGACTGACAGCTAAATTAGCTCATGGAAAAGGCTCCCGTAGGCAGTAACCAATAACCTGCCATCCAAGGTAAGTTGCAACAGCAAGAGCCACGGGAAAAAAAAATGTCGATAGAAAGCAGCATTTATATCAGCTGACTAGAAAGGAAGAAAAAAAAAAGAGGATATAAAGGAACTAAATTCTTTAAAAAATAAAACACCAAAAAACAGGCAAGCAAACAAAACAACAAAACAAAACAACTACACTGGAAGGAGAAAAATAAATTGTGACTTAATGTTGTGTTAAACAATAGGCATAAACCATGAATAGCCAGAGTTGATGCTTCTAGTCTATCTACTAAGTCTAAAAATATACAACTACAAACAGAAGTTTTTTCACTTGTAATATTTAGATTGACCACCCAGGCACTGAGATGCTTTCATATGAAAAGCAAGACAATAGCAAGTCATAATAGGTGAGGTATCAACAATCCTTCAAATCACAATACTCATTTTATTTGCAGGCAAAATAAAATCCTCAGCATGGGACTAGTCATATTACAGCACTAATAACACACACATGTGCTGAATTATTTAAAAAATAATAAAGATAGGAGGAATGATTTATCTGCTAGCTCACGCACAAAGCAGTCAGTTCAGTATTTGCACAGGATCTAGCTGACCAAGGAACTTCATCTAATGTTGCTAATATTTAGCACATATCTCCCCATGAACATAACTGCTTCAAAAATTTAGAATAAACTCCATCTGGAATGGGCTTGGGTATATTTGAACTTGCATTTTACTTGCATTTTCGTCTTTTTCATCACTGTTCCTTAACAGGCAAAGCTACAGTTTAAGATCAGTGACTTCAATGCAGCATGAGTGATTTTTTTCATGGTAGCAATTTCCCTGATGTAATTTATTGCGCAATATAACATTAATAATGATACTCACAATTATGGTTCAAAATAGCAGGCAGTACTCTGTTGAGCACCATTATCATTTCTTTCTTATATTTTATTGGTGCATATACCTTTAGATTTTCTACAGATAATATTACAAACCTAAAAAGTTAACATGGAGATTTGCAAAAATACTTTTTTGATGCAGTGGAGCAGCCATAAAACACAGCAAACCCATCTACACATGTGCTGGTGAGATGGGTATTTTGTTGCTTACTGCAGCTGGGTATCTGCATTTGAAAAACATGCTTAAATTAAAGATGCAAAGAAATGCCTGGGGTTTCATTACATGGCAAATGTAAAGAAAGACTGATTTCTTCAAAGGAGGTTGATAATAACCTACAAACAGCAGGTATTTTCTGCTACCAGCATGTAGCTGGCATGTCATGGCTAGCACATCTTTAATCATAATAATGAGTTCTGTGGTAATCATGATAAAATATGTTTTAACTGACAGTGTTTTTACCTACCACTGCTACTCTCTAAGGAGAATTAGTTGATTTTTCCTGTCCTCTTTTGAGCTCCTCTTGCCTACTAGCACCTCTTATTGAAGCACCTATATGCAGCACTTAGCTGGTATGCTACTTTAAAAGACTTGGTTGTAGTTAGTCTTTAATTTTCCAATAATAGTCTAGCTCTATGAAGTCTTCTCACTGACTGACACAAGGAACACAGTTACAAATAATTGACTAGTCCAAAAAAGTATGGGAAATACCTTCCTCAGTTGCCATTTATTCTCCTAAAAGTGGCAAACATTTCTCTAAATTCTTCCTCTCATCATTGTTTTTTCAAATCTGTCAAGCCGTTTCTTATTCTTCACTAACTTCCTGTTTTCTTTCACCTGCAGTTTTTCTTGGAGTTGTCCATGTAAAACGAGCACAATTCTGCTGCATGATGGGGGGAAAAAAAAGCAAGCATCCTATTCCTCTTTATCTAAACTAACAAGAGTACTCAACATTTTCCATTCGTAACTGCAAGCATGAACACAACAGTCTACTATAAGATAACACTATTTCCAACTTCCTTTACCAAAACTGGTTTGCCTTAAAATAAATGACAGGTCATTTTGTTTTTTTTTTTCCTCTTGAGATAAGATCAACATAAAAAACACTTATCCTCTATTTTTACAGATTAATAGCCTAATCAGAGAAACACCCTCAGAATTACACACACACACACACAAAAAAAACCCTAAACAAACAAACAAAAAAAATGTGAATGAAAGGACTAGGGAGAGAAAAGGTGACAGCTCAGAGACCTGGACTAATACTTAAAATCCTTATACCCCTGAAGAGCTACCCATTAGGCTGAAGATCCCTAATTAAGTGTCATGAACTATATGAACAAAAGCAACAACAGAAAAAAAGAGTAAAAATTAGAAGGAGAAAACCCTCCAGATTATGACCGAGCAGTAAAGGTGAAGGAGGAGGCTCGGAGGATAATCTGAGGATACGGCCAGGGCTCTCAGCCAGTCCCCAGTGCTGCTGTTCGTGCCCTGTGTGAGTTTTTACAAGCCTGTGAGTGCTGTAAAATGTTAATGTGGCTTTCCCCTCCCCAGCAATATTGTGAACAGAGCTCCAGATAACACTAAGGAGTTCATATTCAGTGACCGCACAACTTTATTAAATACTTCAGATATTTGATAAAAGTATATAAAGCAATAAAAAATGAACATGAACTATGAGGTAGAGATCTCTACAGGAATAAATATTCTAAAGAATAAAATAGAAAAAGGTAGACATAAGCATCTTTCTGAAAGTATATTTCAAAACCATTTTTCCTTTGCTGCTTAAGGTTTGCAGAAACATGCTGAAAGGATGTTTCTCTGTTACAACCTTTAACTCCAAGTTCTTAACCAAACCATAGATCATAATATTGTCGTTCTTCACTGTCACCACTGCGTCAGCAGCTGTTTTTGGTCTCACAAAAAAGGATTTGACCTTTGGGATGGACAGGAAGCTGAAGGAGCAACTTTCTGAAAAAAATATCCTCCTGTTTACATTCGCCTTGTTTAGGGAACAATTATCTTGGGAGACATAAGTAATAAGCATGTAAGTTTACATAAGCAGAAGTGTCATTTTGATAGCACTGAGTATGAGCTTATGTCAAGCTGCTGCTGAGTAACTGCTATATTATAAAATGCTGATATGTATTTTAGCAACAGAAATGGAAAAGTGCTAATGACAGGACCAACTGTCCTCAGCACAGTCCCTTGGAGTCGGGCTGCTGGACTGCAGCCGAGCACACTGAAAGTCATTCCCAACAACAGAGACAACAACAGCAGCTGCCTTCATTTCACTGTGGCACAACTTTTCCTGGTATTTGTTTACAACTGTCCCATAATGTTGCTAACTCTAGGTAATCACTTTGGTTTTCCATTCCATAGTCTCCCATCTCCTACAGCAGGAACAGCAGGCCTGAAGCTATCATATGGGAACATATGGCAAAGTTCCTATCATATGGGAACTTCGCCAACATTTTCAGACCACTGGGCATCTCCAGGTTCACCCTATACTTGAATAGTGTAAATAGAGGAGCACAGTTTCACACTGATCTGATAAAAAATATGAATTATATGCAAGCATGTGAGTAATATTTTATAGAGGTTGAGTGTACTTGCAGATAATTTGTGGAAACAAAGCAAATCAGTCTTTTAAAAATATTATGTTCCACTAAACTAAGATGCTATTGAAACATATTGCAACTATTTAAACCTAATGCCTAGATAATCTGACTTTATTTTTAATGAAGCATAACCTCATTTTCTGAGGATGGAAAATATGCAAAAATCAAATCACTTTTCCACTTCATATTACAAGTTACCTTCACAGTGAAATCTACTCTAAGCAGTTTTAAATGAACAGCGCTGTTAAGGTGCACAATGTTCTTTCTATCCTTTTGGGAAAGGAACTTCAACAGCATTCCAGAGAATGCACTTTAACAGTACAAAAGGACCATTAATTTTATTTGCTGAGAGAAAACAAAATGTTTGAGGTCTTACACTCAGTTTTCTACCAGATCTTGAGAAAAACTACACAAATTGTGAAACAGATTTACTGCTATATACATACATATCTCTATTAATTTTATATTTGCATGTGTTTAATATTCAGCAGATACTGCAGAACACCACTCTGCTGATACTCAGTTCACTCCAGGACAGTAATGATACTGACAGCAAACTCTTCCCCTGAGTCTACTGAAGCAAATTCTTCTCTTACAGTAACAGTCCCTTGAATTCCCATCATGACTCAAAGGAAAATTTAGTTCTTTGTTTACTTATATTTTTAATAAGCAACAGAAATAAAGTCCTTCACAGGAAAATATGACTGCACAAATGACAGATTTTGGAGAAAATTACAAGCAGCAATGGCCTTCACAGTGCAATACCTTCAGAACACAGTGCCAAATACTCTCACTAACTGTTAGTAAAACTTTTTCTAAGGCATTATGGTCTTCCGTATTTCAACACTAACATTAACAAATGTAAAGGGAAGCAAATCACAATATTTCAGGACTCTAAAGTGCATGAAAAATGCTTTGGCTTGGTATCCGAGTTGGTGGTAGTACTTCATCATTTTTTTCCCAACACACAAGTTATCTACAGAACAACATTGTATTTAGCATTCAGTACAAGTAACATGATGAGAAAAGAATATGTATCTGTATGCTTTTAGAAAGCTACTGGGAGTCTGATGATTTGAATTATAGAAAGTTATGCCTGAAGACAGCCATGCAACCCATCCACCCATAGCCCAACGCAATTCTGGTTGCAAGCTCAGCAGTCAGCATATCCTTTTTTTTCCCTTTTGGATCCATTTACAGCATGAAATGGATCATGAAATAACATTCATACACTGAAAAGCCCAATGGGATAAGTGTGATAATGCTGCCTGTCTTTCTGCATAATGCAGACCATTGTGCTTTAGTCTCCTCTGCTTGGACTTCTTTTTGCAGGAGAGATGCCAGGAATACTTCTATTAAACATTTGGCAAGCTCTTTTTCACTTAAGAAAATTAAAAGTCTCCACAGAGTTAACCAGCTTAAGCTTCTTTATGTATGGGACTTGACTTCTTCTTTCCCATCCAACACAAGTTCATCACCAATGGGTGTGCTGAGGCAGCAAAAGACTATGGATTAACCATCAGTCCGAAGAAAGCTGAGATAATGTGCCATCCTACGCGCGGGAAAGGATAAAGCTCCAGCATGACAATCAATGCAGATGAACTCTAATAATGGATTTCACTTACTGGGATGAGTTTTGTCTAAGCACTAGCCTTAGTGATCGGTAAATCATTATTGAAATCTAAAAAGTTGTACCTTCCATTCAGCAAAGTACCTCACTGAACCTGAAACGGCAAAGTATAAGACAGCGCAGCCAACCCCAGCCTGCTCCAACTCAAGGCTCAATGTCACCCACCTCTTCTTTCTCCTGTCCTTCCATCCCCTGTGCCATCCCCTGTTGCACTGCAGCCTGCTCACCTCGTTCCCCCACTCAGGCCATCTCAGGGCTCCCAGCTCTGCACAAGTCCATGTCTCCTTCCCTCTTCCCACAGCATGGGCACCAGTCATGCCCATTGCCTTCCTCAACATCTTCTGGTCCCTTTGCTCCTTCTCTCCATCCTCTCCAACGTTTCAGTGTATCAACCCAAGATTTATTCTATCCTGTACCTAGAAGTCCAGCCTCAGAGTCTCAAATTTCTCTTATTCCTTAAGTTTCATCTATTCTTTTCTTTATTTCTCTGACCTCCCTTTGGGCCTGCTGTCATATAATTGACTGCTTTTCATCACAAAACAAACGAAAAATGAAACAAAGCAAAGAGTAACCCTGGCCCTAAAAAAGTATTTTCTGCCTTCTATTTTACTCTGAAGTCCTCCCAGCACATATCTTGTCTATTTGCCTTGTCTCAATGTATTTTGAGTGCAAATACTATTTACTATGATGTGTTTCTACAGTGTCTAGCACAAAAAGGTCCTACCATAATAGATTAATTTCTGTACCAAAAAAGAAGTCCGTGTCAAGACATTGCACCATTTTTAATGCAATTTATCCAAGGATAGACTACATTTTCTCTTTTCTGTTTTCTAGACAATAAAACAAAGTTACTCTAATTGTCTGCAACCACAGAAGTCACAAAAGGGAAGGCTGCTGGATGTAAGCAGTATTATTTAATGTATCAAGAGACAAGTCAAGTACGTGCATCTTGTATCGTTCCCAACGGCATTCCAAGAAAGGTGAAGTGGAAAGTGATCTTTTATTTTCAGCCTTTGATAATACACATCTAAGAAAGTCAACTGCCAATCACAGATTTGTTTGTCTGATCATATGGAAATGTGAGCCCAATTCATTCCAGATGGCTGCATACATAGGCGTCCAAATTTACACATGCAAATAGTCAGCCTCTGCACAAAAACACATTATCTACCCACAAATGTGGCAAAACAGATCTTTAAAGGACCTTTGCCATGATTTCATTTCTCTACCCCCTGCCTACTGTTAAAAATTGCACTCGTGTAGATTGTTGTGTAGACTAGCCAAAAAATCTAGCTACATCAAAATTGAAAAACAAAAAAATTCTCCTGTCTTCTTTTCAAGCAACCTCTTGATCGTGTTACCTTTTCGTCTAAATGAAATCACAGGGCAAGACAACTTTCTGTTTAACAAGAAGTGAGGTTATCTGAGAGACAGGAATTTGTCCTCTCACCTAAGAACAGGCCCATTCACAAGGAAAGTAAATAAGAAAATAAAAATAACAATACAGATCTATAAAGCAGTATGAAAGCAGAATTGTGAAAAAGTGGAGGTCATTCACCATAAAAAATACTATAAAGTGAACATAATATTAAAAAAGACTTCAGGGCACAGGAAGACAGATGAACTAAAAAGTATCTTGGCCACTATGAAACCAGCCTCAGCATAGCAGTTGGCAAGGCACAGAATTTATTGAATTTTATTAAGGCAAAGTGAATCCTCATGGTGAAAACAAATTTGAAACACCCTAAAGACAACAGAATGCTTTTCAAGCAAGGAAAGTAGTTTACATTTCAGTTAAGGAAGATAAGTGTATTCATTCGTCTCAGTTGTTAAGTGCTATAAATAGAGACCGTCAAAAATGTTAACAGATCAATTAAAAATATTCATGGTAAAAACCGTTTTCTCTTTAGCTTAAGTAATTGTTGCCCAAGGTTCCCACAGGCTATGAATCTGAGACAAGTATTAATCTGTTCCTGTTTACTCAATGCACTTTAAGAACAATAAATAGGTATTATGAAGATGGTTTTCCCAGTCTCTCAAGCAATAATTCAGACATATCAGAAAAAGTTTCTCATCTGTGACTGAAACTTTAGCTTAGAAGGCCTTAGAAGTTGTATTATGTCTTTATAAAATAGCTAATTATCTAGAAAAAAAATCAAGGTAATACTTCCAGCACAAACACTACCTACGCTTTAAGACTGTGTGATGGCTAAGGTGGGAGACTTGGTCCAAACGAGACAGAGAAGACATTTAAACTTGGGGTAAAAAAAAAGGATCCAAGCACCACTTCATACTCATTCCACCCAGGGTTACAACACTGAGACGGGATGCAGGCCTCGGCTTCTTCACAGAGCCCAAGAAGCACAAACACATCCTTTCTCCACATGTCCACCGTGGCGATGCTCTTTCAGAGTCTCTGCTGTATCCTCCTCAAGAGCAAGATGTTAAACTGCTGCAACTAACCTGCACGGAGCCAGTGACCCCAAGAGCAGAGAGAGCCAGTGCTCAGGATGTTGGTGGTCCATGGGAAGTGCTGGTTAGCTCGATGGTCAAGCTGCACTGGCCACCAGGAAACGTCATGGTATCCGTCTACCTTGCGCGCTCCTGCACATCTGTAGCACTGCTTTCCTCTCGACTCCAGGCCCTCTCTTCCTCCTCTCTGCCTCCTGCCCACCCCACTGCCTTCCCCTGCGCTCAGTCAAGATGTGCAAGGGACAAATGCTTTGCTGGGAAGCAGCTGGAGCTGCCTGGAGGGTGCTTGCCTGCATGCTTTGGCTACCAAACTCTGGATGTGTGAACACTGTGGGCATGGTGCAAGGCCAGTCTTGCTCTAACACACTGACCCTGCAAGTGTTCATGTTAATCACTTTGCCAGGGAACATTTGTCACGGTGAGATGAGCAGTCCTTTATATTCTATAGTTATCTGTATTATGTATTAATTATAGGAAGGGCATCCAGAATATAGTTTAGATCTCTCTAATGGCTTTCAGAAATCCAAACACATGAAAACAAACATAATTTTTTGTTCTATATGAAATCCTCCAACAGCTGTGATCAGTTTTACATGAACTTGGATATTTGATTGACTTCTTCAATGAGAATCACCTTGTAGTGTAAATCAGCCGAGAGACTGGACAAAAAACAAAATTTTCTTAGCCCTGTTCTGTAATGTAGTTGTTGACACAAAGCAAATATTTTTTTTACATACACAGACACACTCTCCCATCTGGAATATCAAGCATGATCCTATGTTAGACATGTAATTTTTAAGATTTTACAAATTCACAGATGTGCAGCATATTTATGGAACTGATTCAAGGAACTTTGGCTGGGGGTGAGTAGGTAAACAGAAATCCAAATGCTTTTGTCTTCTTTCTACAGATCTACTATTTGCCAGCTAGACCACATGTTACTGCAGGATTTCTCTTATAAAAACAGCATCTTAATTTTGGAATTACATGACCTGATACAGAAAGCCTCTTCTAAAATATATCTCAGTGTCATACCAGAGCGCTGTGCCGTAAGCTTAAATACATCTTTCTTTCAGGAACTGCCTCTTTCCTCGTTAGGAATATAATGAGGCCTACTTTCTAGTATGAGGCAACAGAACTGGTTGGTTACAGACCTTCCTTCTGCTCCTTGGACTCATTCTTCACTGTTCTTGTGTGGACTTACATAGGACGGGGGGCCCTCATCTCCCAACCAAAATAATCATGTCTACTTCAAAATGAGTTCAAGAGTGATGTCTAATCCAGCTTTCTGAGAGAATTCTCTCTTAAACTAGCATGAAAAGCATGTTAAGCCAGCAATAGACAATTTACTCTAATGGTTCCCCATTCCTCAAGGAAGCAGGAGCATGATTTAGAATTCTGGCCCTTTCAGGTGGTTTTAGTTTTGCATTTTCCTCATGTATATATATATATATATATATACATATATATGAGTAAACATATGTATATATATCACACATACATATATATGGCAGGAGCAACTTATGACTGCTGCTTTATTACCAGTGCCAGCTTTATTACTAGTGCCACGGAGGGCAAAAGTGGGCCAGCAATGAAAAACAACTTCTTTTTTCAACCTCCCAGCAGCTTCTGAGCATTTTCCCACAGTACAAAGACTTGGATACACAAGACTTATTCTCAAAGTCCTTCTCAGTTGCATTATGGAGGAAAAAAGATTTTCCAGTAAGTTATTTAATCCATATACTTGAGAAGAGAAACTTCTCATTTCAGGATTTTGAAAGCAGATTTGAAAGTGCTTTTGATTATGGGGAAAAAGGGAGAGTGATAACTTCCTTTAAACAGTACATTTTTGCTATATGTAGGTAGAAAAGAATCCCATCCATCAAGAAGCTATTAATAATAAATGAAAACTGGCTCCAGACACACGGTTACTTGGTGAAAATGCAAAAATAATAGATACAAAACTTGTATTCTTCCAACTGCAAGTGACAAATGAGATTAGTTTAGCCAAACTCCACAGCAAGTAGTCCTTTAATTTAGCCAAGATTTTGTTTGCTCGGAGATGCTACAAAATACAAAGCAATTGCATCTGCCACAGAAAGAGACAAGCCTGTGTACTGCACTTAAAAACAATTAGAGCAGCAGTTTGCACCAGAGCAAGCCTTTTAACTACCAGAATAGGCAGTGCCAAATCTCCTATTTTGTACATACAGTTTAAGCTGCCAAACAGGCTTTATGTACCGATTAGTGGAGATTATGTAGAGTGGTAGTGCCATTTTTTAAAAATACAATATTATTACAAAGAACCCCTAGAGGTTCATATGAAGATGGTCTCTATTTCATAGACAGTAAAATCACTGAGGCACATCATCACAGCAATGACTTACTACTCATGAAGGAGCCAGGGGAGTTGAGCTAAGGATTGTTAATGCAGAGAACAGCCCTCCCCTGCAATTGAGTATGTGCAGGCCAGTTTACAACTCGCATCAGGTTTTCGCTGGCCTTTGAATGAAGTGTTAGCACATCTGCATCGCTTGTAAGCTTCTCCTGCCTTCC
>JAVCKT010006774.1:0-21890 GCA_032273925.1 Rhynchotus rufescens
CTCCTCTACGTCATGCTTTTGTCCGGAGCAGAAAGCAACGGAGTCACTTTGTGTCCCTGGAAACTGCAGCGTTATTCCAGTACAGATAATAGCTACATATTGTTGTTTTATTGCTGTTGTTGTTCTGCCATGTCCCCCAGCAAGGCATAGGTAGATAATAATATCTGATGAGTCTACTGGCCAAAAACGTCATTCCTTATTTCAAGAAAATTCAACATTCCATGCAAATGGAAGCAATTTCTGCAGTACAAAAAGTCCTTTCAGAGAATGCTGAACTGATTACTACTATGGAAAAGTGGAACTAATTACTATAGCGATATAACAAAAAAAAAAAAAGGCATATTTCCCACATGCACAGTCATTATGCACTTTCATTAAGAAGAAGTACAAGCAAGATGATCAGCTTCTCACCTACCTAACCTGTAAATACAGGGCTCTTTAGTGCCCCGAGGTATACACAAAAAGCCTGGACAAAATCCTTCTTCCAGGGCTTGGTTGCTGCTCAGGAACTCCCCAGAAGAGCCAATTTACCCCCTCAGAATAACATTGGATAGCGCAGACATTATCTACCAGGGAAGCCTCCGTGAGCCCAAGCCACAGGCCCTTCGCTCTGTGCTAAATCCCTTGGGAAACAGAGGCCGGGGCTGTTCCAAGCACCTCGTGCTCCTGTTTTTTGAAGGAAGATGGTCAAGGCTGCAGGGCCAACTTTAATCTTTCCTCCAGCAACCCCATCTGGACAGTCTTATCTGTAGGAACTTGGTTGTTCATTTATGTTTTCAACCACCACTTGTGACGGAGTTTCTTAAAAAGCAGGCTTGTCACTTGTTATTATTAGCACATGGGCAGGCCAGCACAGAGGTTTATTTGCTATTAACCAACAGCCTAACATGCTGGGTTTAAAATTTCCAAGGGGGCTGTGAATATGTTGTTGAAGTAGAGTAGAAAGCTGAATTCCTGAAGGTAAAACTTATGATGGGACCACTATCAAAGCAAGTCATATTGTACTCAGAGAGCCCTCTTAAAATTGTTAAGCAAAGGCATATACTTCATATACCTGTGATTCTAATGGTTCCCTTTTTAAGGATGTGCCACAGAACACGGATCCCTGTCTAGGGAACAACAGGACACAAGCAAGGACTGAACTTTGAGAAACCTATGACCCATCCAGAAAATTCCCCTCGTGAGAGGTGAAAGCTGGGGTCAGGAAAAAGAGGAAAGTAAGGGGGAAAATGAGAATACACCCACAAGAGCCGCACACTTCCTGCAGGCTGTTAGGAAGCAAATAAATTCTTCAGCCACTCACAGAGGGAGCGAGACCGAAGGCCCGAGGCTGTGGCCTTGACGGGAATGTTGGAAGGGAAGCTCTCTGTTGTATCTGGAATGTCCATCAGATCCCAGGCTGTTGACAGCTTCACCAAGGGAAACACTCACTGCAACAACTGCATCCCATGTTAGCTGCGTATGCCGTACGCACACAGCCTGCTGCACACTGCAGCTCAGAAAATTATTCCTGGGGGAATAAAAAATTACAGATTCGCCTGCAGAATTTATCCCCTTGCTTGCTGGCTTTCATCTCGAGCAGAGCTCTGAAAAGTCTGGAAAGAGATCGATGTCTGTTACACAGGGATTTACACATTTCATCCAGACAATTGACTTGAATTTCAAGCACGAGGCCAGAATCGATCATTTATCAAGTTAATCTTCATGATGTATTTAGTATCTAATGTCTGCAGAGCCCTGGGTGGAGGGGAGGACACCTGGTAAGAATCAAGCAACAAGAGAGGTATGTGGTAGACTGAAATTATTAATATTGGCCCCAATCCTGCACGTGTTTGGCATCTGCTGAGTACGAGGGCGAGCAAAGCTGCAAGTCGTGCACCTTCGAGGGCTGGTCTGCACCTATGTTTTAAGCCTGGACCACCACCTTAGTTCCTCCAAAGGATTAAATGCTCAGCAGGGCCTAGCGCTTGTCTCCTTGTGAAGCAAAGGGGCAGCAAGGGAAGGCAGCTTGATGGCAGCATTAACTTGAATCCTTAGATCATGCAGCGGCTTCGCTTCAGCACCAGCGCCTCTGTGCTCAGCGTTCACCAAGAAGCTTCCTTTTGTCACTTTTCTTAGTGCTTCTGACAAAAGCAAGTTTTCTTAAAAAAAAATAAATAAAATAAAAATATCACAGATCAGACCTCTCTCCACCCTCAAATAAGAGGCTGCCTTTTAAATCATGAGATTTTTCCAGTCAGTTGAGACTTAGAATCGTATTTTCTTTTGTGATTGTGTGAAAGGCTATTTTTTCAGATAATGCACTGATTTCAGCAGCACTTGGTAAAACTGTGAAGATTCTGATCAAAACTGAAGACTTATTAAGGCAGCATCTTTAAAACTGAATTATTCATTTTGCAGTTGAAGTTCTGCATCTTAAATTTCAAAGCTAATCAATTATCAGTGTTTCTTTTTGGTACTAAATCGAAGTATAATTAATATAGAAAATCCTCAAAATCTTTTATAAACTCATGCTGACTTTTAATAAATCCTACGCCCTAAATCTCTTGGGCATTTTTTCAAAATGTTGCCCATTTTGCAAGAGAACCACTGCAGCTTTCAACATTTGCTTTGCTTTTCCACTTATGATTTGATGGCCTTTCCTACATGTATCATCTCATTTCGTTTTCACAGAATCTCTTACCTAAATTATTTTAGCTGCCAAAGCGAGCGAGCTGCCAGTTCCTCAAAGCAAAGGGTCCTGACTGAACCATCACTGATCTAGAAGAGTGCACCTACATGTCACCTTCTTACACACATCAGCGGTTGCCGCCAGATAGGTGCTGAATTGCACCAATACTACAAGCAAGGGAGAAACCCTAGAGACACCCTTTGTGTCTCTAATATTATACTCTGCGTCTTCTTTCTCTCTCGCCCCAGATTTCAGCTCCTTTAATTTGATGACCGTTTGCAAAACCAGTCAGAGGAGGAAAGAGAAACCAGGGGAAAAATATTTTTCAACCAGCATTCAAGATCAGATGCAGGAATAGAGAAGGATTGTTGGATTATAGAAGAGAAAGACAGAAGTTGCAGAGGACCGAACCTTTATATTTGAATGTGCGCACATATATATATATATATATATATATATGTATATGCACACACACACTTTTTAAACTGTCTGGGGTTTGCTCTGAATTGCTAATGATTACAAAGAAAGGAGTGAGGGAAAGCAGGAAAAGAACGACATCAGAATGAAAATTCACATGCCTGGTAGCAGGAAAATCAAACGCTATTTTGCCCACGTGTGCTCAGGAACAGTTTTTATCTTAAAATGGGAAAAAAACACATATGATCTTCATTAAATATTAGTAATTTGGGGGGAAAAAAAAGGGGGGGAGTAACATGAGCTACAGCAAGCAGAGCTCCTGACGTGCCCGTGTCCCGACTCCCCGAGCTCCTGACGCGCCCGCGTCCCGATTCCCGCCGCAAGGCCCGAGCGGAGCGGCGCGCGGCAGAGGTCGGAGGCCGAGCGCGGCAGGCAGCGCCCAGGGAGCCCCGCGGAGCGACACGAGCACGCGGAGCTGCGGCGTCCGCCACCCGCGAGGGGCCTGTCAGCAGCTCGGCCTGGATCCCACCCGGCACCGACTCCGAGGGGCAGCGCCCGGGGAGCCCCGCGGCGCGACACGAGCGCGCGGAGCTGCGGTGCCCATGAGGGGCCTGTCAGCAGCTCGGCCTGGATCCCTCCCGGCACCGACTCCTGTTTCACTGCAGCCTGCGCCCCGAGACGGGGCACAGATCCACACATCCTGGGAAGGGGCAGCTCTATGAGCAACAGGGCTCTCCAAGAGCCCCGCTATCTCCTGAGCATTTATATTTTTTACTTATCAGCGCAGGAGTTATATGTGGAGAACACTTCCAAACTACTGAAAAGTTAAATATAAGCAAGAGCTTTCAGAAACAGGTAGACTAACAATGAGTTATGCCTTAAAGTGCTATATCTAGTGCTAGATAGATGTGAAGATAAAATACCAATAGTTATTTGTTAAATTGGCTCAAGCCACGCTAAACCGCTGCAAAATCCTCTCGTGACATCCGAGCGCAGTCTTTCATTCTCCCACGAAACCTGAACTCAGCCAAGCACCAAACCAGGCTTTGATGAGCCAGGATTTCCTGCAAGAGAAATAACTGGGATGTAGTGTCCTTTTCAGGAAAAATTAATTATCGAGTTATCCTCTGAAACATAACCCCTCCAGGAGGGGAGCCCTCAGTTACCCGGTTCTGATCACAGAAGTTACCAAGGACAGAAGAAAGAGCCTCTACTATTAGATGAGATTGGTCAGGTCTTCTATCTTGGTGTGGAGTTAATGGAGTTGAACAGAGGAAATCTGGCCCCCAGTTAAGAATGTCTGTACTCCTAGAATAACTAGTTAAAACCCTACAATATATAGACACACTGCCTTTGTTCTGGTTTTATACAGCTCCTAGAACAATTGGGAAAGAGCCTGTTAGAGGCCTAACATCATGCAAGTAATAAATCATAATCCATATTTTATTTTGCAGAGAAAAGGAACCAGGACATAAACTGAAGAATTTTGAGTTGTGTGTATAATAAACAATGACGAGGTTTCATCAGAAAGAAAAAAAAATTAAACACCATCTGTTTGCTGGATGAGACACTTCATAAAAGTGTTTGTGGATGGTCTTGCAGCCCAGTTTATTCATACTGAGACAAGGGGACTACTCAGCCTGGATATATGAACAGAAGTGAAAGCAATATTTTGTTCTTTTATTGGAGCTTATGTTCCTACAGAACCAGCAAAGATTTGAGATTGCAACGCATGTTTCAGTGAATCTCTTCTGATTCTTAATGAACTCAAACATGCCATATTTTCTGTCATATTTTCAGTTTCTCCTTGATCATTTCAGCATAATTAAGATGGCCTTACAGAATCCCAGCTCTTTAGATCCTGGTACCCGACTCCTGTTGGGCCATTCAAGAGCTAAGACAAGGAGGAAGAGATTTTCTCGAATGGGATGAATTAAGGGATATCTCTTGATGGACAAGTCAGTCAAGGCAGAGAGAGGAGCAGTTGGGCAATTCCATGCTTTATCTGAATGCAGCCCTAGTCAGGGCTGTTCCCAGCATATTGGCAGAGTCATTTTAATGCAGCAGCAAGAGGAATTTTGGCCATCAGAGAGTCTGTATCAGATGGCTGTATCACTTTTAACCTCTTTCTACTGTGCTTTTGGCCCTTCTGTTGACTTCTCTGACAATCACTTATATTGTGTCTGTTACCACAATCAACTGTGTTGAAAGAAACGGGGTTACAGCAGCATGAACTACACTTTCACTGTAAATATGATGCTGTCTGCGGAAGAGAATGTCACTGGTTCATCTCCCCCATTCCCAAGGCCAGAAGGACTAGCACTCTCTCACTGAGCAAAGCAAAACCTACTCAGCTTTGGTTTCTGGAGAAAGAAAGCTCAAAGTGTTCTGGAGAAAAGTGTGGCAGGGAACCAAGCCAAAACTCCTAGGCATGAAAAGATGAGTTCGACAACTCTGAATAAAATTATCTCCAATATATGTTAAAATAATTGCCTTATGATTGTTAATATCAACAGACGTGCACAGCTTTGCAATCCCACAGAGTGTCTTTAAAACACTAGCAAGTACCAGTCAAGCCTAAGAGGATCCCACATCCCCAAGGGAAGCACAAAGACATGGAGAGGCCGCATTTGCAACAGCCGACTTGAAATTCAGAGCGTCCTACTTGAATCAACTAAGTCCTGCTATCCAGCAAAATTGAGCACTTATAGCTCCCACCAATAGCTAGGAGGAGTCCTTGAGATCTGTAAAAATTAGAGTTTCAGACTTACCCAGAAACTGTCCTTGAAGCACAGCTCCTTTTCTCCAAGCAAGATTGTTGAAAGCACATCAGGGCTGAGCAAACATCAGAGAGAAGCCCCAGCTCCTGATACACTATCCTCCTACATATCCGAGCATGTTGTCCTGCTAAATATCCGCTCCTCTGTCCAGTGAGGGCTGTCCAGCCCAGAGGCAAGTGGACATCAGCAAAGGCAACTTGACTTCACTGCGTGATCAAAGCTATGGAGAGGGGCAGAAGGAAAGAGAACGACAAAGCAGACAGAACAGAACCAAGCAGGGTTTTCTTTGGGATCTGTCAAGAGAACCATAGCACAAGAAACCAGACCAACGCACTGAGCTTTAAGGATGAAAATCTTGACAGAAAGGCCAGGCATGGGGGTAAAACCAACAGATAAATTACATCATCTCCTTCATTGCCATTTCTACTGTATGGCAATAAATAAATTACATGAAAAAGACTTAGAGGCTTGAGTACTCAATTATTCCTCCTTTGATAAGAAAACACACAAATAGTGATCTGGAGATAAAAATTAGATCCCTAGGACCAGAGTGCACTGAGAATAAATACAAAGATGTTCTTTAAAAGTTAATCTCTCAGAAGCCTTAAAACAACAACATGATACTCAAGGTGCAGATTGCTCTACCTTGCTGCTTAAGCATGCTTTGTTATGCAGTTATGCTGTAACAATGCAGAGGAATTTTTTAATTCAGTTAAAAGGTTAAAAACTATCTCAAGTCATAAAAACAGCAAGATATTAGGGCATGAAATTAGAAGCTGTAAGAATCAGATTCTCAGACAAATAACATCATTATGATTACAGTTTCTAAAACGTATGTATTTTATGAAAACCTAGCATAACATTTTTTATTAAATCAACCATGGCATCAGACATTTCTGAATAAATGTATTCAGATGTCCAGAGCAACTCTCCTAATTAAAGGAAGTAAACCTTACCATTAAATTGACCTGGAAAGGAAGCCAATCGCAGCCACTGCCCTCTGACAGCAGCTCAGCACCTTCTGGACAAGCAGTTCTCCTGCAGCTCAACATCTTTAAAACGCTCCCCTCCATTTGCTGTAACAAATGACTGAGGCACTAGGCAGGCGGTCTCGCCCCTGCACAGACCCCGCTCAGCTTGGGAGCTCCTGATCACAGCTGGCATAAAAGCAGGAGAGTTGGTTTGCTCAGGTCCAAGCCTGGTGGAGACCACGACAGAAGAGCAGTAGCTCTTCCAAGACCCTTCTGACTGACAGCTCCTTCCCTCACGTGGTGGCTACTCCTTGGAAGACCCTCAATAACCACAAGTCAATTGAAAGAGGAGGGGAAAAATTAATACACATTCCTTATACTTTTCCTGTGATCTTTGGTGCTGAGATCTTGACCATCCTTGATATTTCACCTTAATTAAGCTCTAATCCTACAAAGTGTTGAGTTTATTAAATATCTTTCAGATTGGTTCTTCAGACACTTATTGATTATAGGAGCTCCTATGGAAACATTTTCAATCAAGATCTATGTGTTGAATCCAAGAATTTTTTTGCCTTTTTTTGTAGTGTTTCTTTCAATCATCCAGCATGATTCTATGAGGCCATAACAGGGCTTTGGTTTGCTGTTGCTTTTAATTGAAATACCTGGTTCCCATACTACCTTCTCATTGTAAACTTCTCTGGGGGAGCAATCCTAACTGAGGAATAAGTAAGGAGCTTTATGTAGGCATATCTATGCCTAGAATATGCCTTTAGGTAGGCATATTCTAGAGGCTTTAAATCACATATATGATCAGTATTATTCCAGATGGTCACTTATATCCAGTTACAAAAATACAAATTTTAAATTAGCAAATTAATAATTCTTATATTTACAGTTTAGAAATGCTCAAGTTTCTTTAATTGGACCTTTTTAAAACTTAGGGATGTGTAAAATACTTAACAGACCTATCCATCTCTCATAGCTTTCCCCCCACCACCACCATATAGATTGTTCTTCAGGAAACAACCACTAACTATTGAGAGAACACACACTGCTAGAATCTGGGTTGTCAGGTAAATGCATAAATCTAGAAGGTGCTCAAATCTTCATTGTATTCTGCTATTTACACAGATAAAAGGCAACAAGGAAAAAATGCAGAGGAATTTACTTTCCTTGGAACTACAGAATAGTGAGGTTGGCAGGGACCTCTAGAGATCATCTAGTCCAACCCCCTGCTCCGGCTGGGACACCCAGAGCACGGGACACAGGGCAGCATCCAGGCAGGCTGGGAAGATCTCCAGAGAAGGAGACTCCACAGTCAATCCGTGCAGCCTTTTTTTTTAAATGACAGATCATTTTCTCCCTTCAAGGCTCTTAGGAAAAAACTGTCTGTCTTGAGTTATTACTAATGACTGCCCTTCAACTCACCTTCAAAGTCCATGGTATTTTTTTGGTCTTGTCTTACTTAACTAGGATATTTATTGGTAATCAGCATGAATTGTCCCAAGACATTTCTCAAACAACCAGCAAACACATAACTGAAAAAAGCCAAATACTGCCTTCTTTCAAAACCAAACACATAATGCAAAAAATATATTAAGTAATCCAGTGTAATCTGGATAATTATCTCAAATGCCTACTCCAAAACCCTGAATGTGTCAGCCTACAAATCCACTTCCTATGATTTTCGATCTGCGAGATCTGCAAGTAATTTTGTCTTGTTTTCACAAAGCGCAAAGACATTCCATTTGTTTACACTAGAGACAAATTTTACTCAATTGACGCAATTCCATTGATTAAATAATGGCTTTCTTCCTCATTTTAGGCAATTTCAGCCTTATATCATGACATAAAAGAGGCAAGTGATTGTCATCTGTGTGCATATTGTGTGACGGACAGATTATCAGCTATGAGCCTTACTGCCTAATGACAGGACCTTTTCAATGGCTGGTTTAGGTCTGAGCGCTCATAACTTGTTCTGAAAACTAGGCAGATGATTAAATAAGTCAACAAAGGGTCAACTGTAGGCCAACTACAGGTGATGTAACTGGAGAGACCTCAAACAGGTCAAGTGAGGGGGAAAAAAAAAAAAAGCGGCTATAATTTGTCCAACTTGTGCATTAAGAGCACTGCTGAAGAACAGCTTCTGTTTATCTGCTATCGTTATAATTTATGCTCTTTCTTTAACAAGATTATTGGGTCTGCTTTACAGCTTTAAGGAAAGAAAGCCCACAAGAGTCCACACATGTAGACCTTTTAGCGTAGGATTTTGTCTTAGGGCACAGCAGAGTATTGACTGCCCTATTTGGAAGGAAAATAAAATCCTTGGCATTTCAGGCAAATAAAGCACAATTAGAAGAGTTTTACAATATTAGAGGCATTCGCCCCATATTTGCTTGCACATTGCTAACCCCAGTACCCTTGAGCAAAGGAGCAGAAGGGGTGCGAGCCCATATGGGATCCGCACCTGACCATCATCATCATCGCCTCAAGGACCTACCCAACAAGGGAGTTTCAAACCTTATTTCCATGAAGCGCCAGTGACATCTAGTGGGCAGTTTTCCTGACGTTGCATTCCCGACAGTGCCTAGCTGGCATCTTCACAACTTATTTAGGGGAGACCACAGAGCAAGGCGCAGACGCTCAAGGTGTATCCAGAAGAAACATCCCAGCCAACCTGCAATAGGCTATTCCAAAAGGAAAAGCACAGAGCCCCATTTCCCATTTTCAGGAATCGTTTCAAAAATAGCCTATTCAAAACAGACAACACATGCTGAAGACTTCAGCCCCAAAGCTCAAGCTCGGCAGCGATGCACACAGCAGCAGCAGGGATCCCATAGGGCAGAAGTACCAGGCAATTGTAGCTCTAAGCAAGACTTACACTGTACACAGGCAAATGTGGCCAGCAGTAGCTAATCCCTTCCTAAATAACACATTGCAAGTGATATTTCATCACTTAAAACATAGCATGGAATTGTTTGGTTTTCAGGCATAATTTCAAACTCTAAAAGCATCTAAAAAACCTATACAAACTACAGTCATTTCTTTTCTAAATAATTAATTTTCTTATTTAGAAAATCTTAGGAAGATTCTGTATAAACACTTTATAGGCATTCCTGAAATGTTCTTGAAAAATGCCAAGCTTTTCTAAGCCAGGATCCAGAGCTGGGCACTTTCTGCTGCTGCGTGTGCTTCACACCCCACAGCAACATCTGCTAGCAGTTAATTTGCAAAATGGGAGACTGTCACCACAAAATGTAGACCTTTTAAAATAAACACAAGAAAAATATTACCAAGCAAAAATAAAACTGCATAATAAATATAAGTGGGTGGTAGCTGCACGCTGATATAGTGGATTATATAAAAGATCAAACAAGGCACCCTACTGAAACAGAGCACCACAGTGGCACTTTCAAGGGACTGCTCTCATCAGGCTCAGATCCAAATTCCTCCACCTCTCATGCCATTATTTCTCCTATAGAAAAAGTTCTAATTATCTATTTATTTTTATAAGATGGTAATATTAAAAATATAAACCTTAAAAGCTAAATTTCCAAAGTACTCTGTCAGCAAGAAACACTTGATCTTTCTTCTTTATGAGCTCTAGCTACAAGCAAGCAGGGATACCCAGTCCTGGTATTAGAAGAAATATGGTGTGAAAGCAACCTCTGAACAATGTTACTGGTCTTTAGTGGCAGAACAGTGCTTCTGACAGGTAAACCCACTTATGAATAGCAAATCACAAAGGTTTCATTTACGTCTTTATATCCTTCAGTATGAATAATAAAAAAAAAAAGAATAATTTAAAAAAGTACACAAGCATAGAAGTGAATAATTAATGTGAGCTACTTACGCTTGGCTCTAACAGTTCAAACTTGCTGAGGGCAAGTGTATCGTGAAGCTTTAGGGAGAAGAGCTTTAATTTGCTTTTTCCCAAAAAACCCTGGGAATCACACCAAAAAGAAAGTCTCTTAAAAAAGAAAATACACCATTTTGGTTCTCAGCTTGAGGTCTGATAGTGTTTTTGTGCACAGAGTGACCAGTAAATCTGAAAGTCCCCACTGAAGTTAGTGCAAAGACTTGCATTGCTTACGGTGGGCAGGATTAGGGCTCCCATCAAAGACTGATGCTGCTGGGGAAGATTCTCAACTCCTCCCCACTTCTTCCCATAGTCATGGGCTGCCTATTAACCACTCATGGCCTTTAAAATCTGCATTGCTCTCCTGGCTCTGTTTGCTTGCTGAAAAAGATTGGAAGGGCAAAGTGAATTCAGAGAAAGTCACCCCTGCTCCAGCACTGAGGGCTATTTTTGGCCTCCAAACTTGCCTTTGAGCAGTGCTCAGGAACTGCTGCTCCTGCAGAGCGAGACCCTGCACCACGTTGCCAGCGGTGCTCACCTCTCAAAGCTCATCTGAAAGCACTGGAGACTTCCAGCATCGCTGTTGCAGCCTTATTCCTCTCTTAACTGTGGTTTGCACCATGGCCTTACCTCATGGGGCTAAGTTAAAGAAGAACTAGTTTATATATCTATTTTATCTACATACAAATCATGGTTTGGATATATGCTTGATCCACAGTGCCTAGGAAATAATGTGGAATAATGAAGTACAATAGCTGTGCATTCACAGAGTGCTATCTGCCCTGGCCCTTGGCAAGGCTGAGCTAGGTTAACATGCAGCTAGGTTAACCTAGGTGCAAGGTTAACATGAGCAGAGAGGAGCTCTTCTGTGGTGGAACAGGCATTTCTGACATTCCTGCAGGGAGAGTGCCCCATCTCCTGAGTTTTCTGGCTCCCTGGGCCTGCCAGGAGCAACAGGAAACAGCATCCCCATACAGCAAAAAAAATGACTTTTGCAGGCAATTGAACCTACATCAACTGATAGTGCTCAGGTCAGATGTCAAAGGAGAACTGGTGCCAGAACCGTGATATACGGCTGGCATGAAAAGGCTTGGGCGTCACCATCACCTTCCATCTGAAGATATCAAAGGCAAAGTCGGACATGAACAGATAACATCCACTCACACTCGGAGGAAGAGGAATTCCATTGCTTTCATATATTTTTATCTCCAAGGTAGTCCTAATGAATTAACCCTTGTAGAGCTTGCAAGTGTGGGAATTTAACATATATTTGGTTAGCATCGTGCTGTAAGTAGGAAAGCAGAGAAATGAGATTTTGAAGGGCATTTTCATGTGTTATGTTCAGTGAACGTTTCTGCAGCTGCCCCCAAAGGGATACACCAGCCTAGGGCTCTGCTTTGTTCAACACGGGTAGATCTAACAGCAAAAAAAGTCTTCCCTTGCTATCAGGGAAAGCTTCCAATGACATTCCCTCTCCTCTAGCACTGTCTTTAAATAACCCAGAAAATCCCCATTACTGCAGCCTCAGTTAACCACATCAGAGCCACCGTTCCCTGCTCCTGCTTATCCCTTGCCCCTAAGGTAACTATTTATCCATCATCATCCATTCACTGTCACTTCAGGAGAGGTCAGAGCACAATGTCCCCCCAGCGCTTGGGATGTTTACACATGGGAATAACTCCCTGTTGTCAAAGGAAGGAAACTGGATTAGAAGTCACTTGGCCAAGACTCTTGCATTTATGACACAGCAGTGGTTTTAAGCCAGATCCACAGATGGAGTGTGGAATCCATGCTGGGATTATGCCTGTAATCCATAGGAATCACAGGTTGGGGACAGTAGGTATTTTGGCACTTTCAATGAACATTCTTACTACACTTTTACTACTACAAAATAAATTTAATGAGACAGTCGATTATTAATCCTCTAAGTGCCGGACTCTCTGTGATTGGGAGTGGGCATCTCGCCTCCCTACTGAGAATGGGGAGTCTTCTCACTAGAGTCAAGTGACTCCCTGGTGCTTTAGCTGATTTGCAACCGACAGCTCCAGACCTCTGTTCCTATCCCTGAACCGCACTGTTTCTCCAGGGACTGCTCTCCTGCAGTTGAATCTTACCTTTTCCATCTCTCTGCCATTATTCAAAGTTTTCAGTTCTCCTCAGAGGAGATGTTTGAAATCCTGGTACTTACAGAGCCTGTTTGGAACGTGGGAGGGCGACTAAGGAGGCACACAAAGTCACTGTTAACTTCTGCTTGTACATTTGATTTGCTGATCAGATTCCAGAGCTCGTTTTACGTCTGTTGCTGAGCATCTGTCATCACTTCTGCTCAGAAGCCCAGCAGGGACCCCAAACAAAACCAGCCTTCCAGTGGGAAAGGTTTCTTCCTTCCCAAGTTTGAATGGCACAGTCTCGGAGTGAAATGTCACATGTCAGAGTCCAAACTGGAAAAAAAAAAGGCAAACAGAAAACAGCTTTTCCACCCACCCATCTTTGCCGTGAGCCCAAACTCTCTCCAATTTATGGCAAGCACCCTGGAAAACAGGATTTTCCCAAATTAAAAGACAACATGTCCAAACTACAATTCCTTTCTGGAGAAAATCATAGCAAGTTCCCCATGTTCATAGTCTCCTCTAGTTGGAACAAGAAATTCCTACCTACCCTTTTTGCCAGAATCCTGTGAGAAGAACGAACAAGGAGCAGCCTCAAGGCCTGTGTGGTGCTACCCCCTGGAAGTCACTGCTGCCACTGACCTACCAGCAACCACCTGGAGATCACAAACCTTCTGTTGGTGCCTGCGAGTCCGCAGGGCAGGAACCGGCCACACGGCTGCTCTTCGTTTCCAGATTCCCCTCAGTTTGGGACATGCACCTTGGATGGTCCAAGCACCCTGGGGCCAGCGTCACAGCCCTGACACCCCCATGGAGCAGAGGACACAAGAGCCATGGGCTGGTGGCTCATCAGGTCAGTGGGTAAGAGACAATTCCTATCTGCTCGGGCTCTGCTGCAGCTCTGGGAAGACAGAGGTAATCCCCCAAAGACCACTCATTTTCCCAGAAATCTAAACCTACTGGGAAGTTCTTTCCAGAAGCTATTCCAATCAGTTGCCATTTATAGTACATTTTTCCTTTTGGACAATACTTGAGCTTGCCACCTTACATTGTGTCTAGGAATTAACAAAATAGACCTCAGCTTCATAATTACAGTGGTTTCTTTGCAACAATCTGAGACTGTCTCAGGAGAGCTGCTTTTTCAGGGAAACATTATATTCATCTGGGAGTTCCTAATCCCTTCACACTAAAAACTTCTGGGAATTTTTCAGTGTGCTTGGGTTAGATCTATCAGGAAAGTAGCTACAGAAGATCTTATCTCATCCTTCGCATGACATGACCTTGTTGCTCCATTTCATCAGGGGTTTTTAGATCAGGTTATTGGGATAACGTTAGGAATTACAAGATTATTTTAGATTTTCAGATACATTTTACGTTGACTAATTTATTCTGTCTTCTTTTTCACGAATGCCTGATGTAATAACATACAAGACAGTGAGTTTGTAAGATTCAAACAGTACTGAGCTTCCACCTAATCCTTAGTGTTTGAGGCCTTGTGGAAACTCAGCCTGAACTGCAGCCGAGTCTTACCAATCTGCCCCCAGACACGCAATGGTCCATTTAAAGTGCTGGCAAAGGGTCTGGTTAGCAGATCCGTGGAGGGAAAGTTGATGAAGGAGTACTAGGCACACAGAGCTGTTCACATACAGCGAATCTGGCTGCCACGTGTGCCCAGAAGCAGCTCTGCCTCCGAATATGCTGAAAAGCTCTGTCACCACAAGTCAGACGCACCCTTCGTGTTTTTCATAAGGCTCCAGAGGAAATTAATGCTGGTTCTTCAGGGTTATAGCTTTTGTATGATAAAAAAAAAAATCCTACACCAGCTGTATCATATGGAAAACAGAAACAGATCAGAATGGAGACAGGTAACATAATCCACATGCAACTGATAACTCTAGTACAGGGCTGACGTTCAGCGTGGGACAGACTGATGGACGGGGCCCAAGTTTGCCTCCTGAAAACATCCAGCATCAGAGGGAGAAATGAAAGCAATAGAGAAACACACAGACTTACAGTGGTGGAAGGTGAGCTATAAAACACAATTGTTAGTGTAGGTCCTTGATAAGAGAAGAGAGGCTTTCCTGGCCCAAAGCTGAGCACGAGGAGGCAGAGCCCCAGCGGACAGAGCTGCTGGTACCTGGGACACACAACTACCTCCCTCCACTCACATGCATGTGGAGAGGAGGCTCTTCCCGAGGAGCCTGTGAGCCAGGCCTCACCACCCGCTCTTCCCCATCACCTGCAGTTACTCTCCTAACACAGATGGAGCACTCAAGGTCCTGGCAGGCAGGACAGATGAAAGCCCTGGTGTCATCTCTGGTTTAGAGGGGCAGAAATGACAGACAACATCGGGAAAGCGACCTGCCCTTCGCCTTTCCGGGCGTCTTTCCCAGGGCCCGGATTGAAGTCTACGTTTCCTCAATGATAAAACAAAACTGAGAGCTGTACCAAAGGCTCACAGCAAAGTCGCTGCTTGGAAGAGCAGCTACAAATATGTTGGATTCCAGCCACACGTTCCAATTCAGTGTTTAATGTAACGCACAGGACTCAAGTTCAACAGTTAAAAGGCTTTTGCTGAATCAATCTAAAAATCTCTCAGTGTTTGTAGTAAAGTCCCCTTTTTATTTTATGCCGGGACATGCATGACAAATCTGCAGGTATTGGAGATTTTCCACCAGTTTCTGAGTGGTTTGGCCCTGATTTTGGGGCGAATATCCAAGAACAGCAGCATGCACTCCACCCTCGTCAGGGCTGCCAGTTTTACGCCCAGGATGGAAAGGAAAGGCACCCACTTAATAAGTTGACTGGATCCTTAATAAATGCTTAGATGAAACACAGATATAAAAGCCTGGAGGTCACTCCCACAGTGTTAAACCAATATAAAACTGAAATGAGGCGGCGATGAGTCAAACCCAAGACATACCAACCCACAAACCTAACAACTTGGTTCTTGACATGCTGCACATAAGACTAGTAAAAAGATCAAAGAGAAGGCTCCAGCTAGTATTTTGAGTGATTCATCCCTCTACCTTTTAGGACTTATGTACAGACCCTTTCTGTGGAATAAAACAAGACTGATTGACTATACAGATGGAGACAGACAGGGTGTATTAGATGGGAACAGAGGGCATGCCTGGGGGAGGAAGGAAGGGCTATAGCAAAATCCATTCTTTGCTTAAAATTCAGCAACCAATTTTTTGGTGATTACCTGTAGCAGCAGCTTTTGTAAATTCACCCTTGGCTGACACGTTGCAAATACTCTAATAGAGCTGAGGAGACTTTGTCCTTGTCTATACCAACATTCTCTTAAGAATCCGTCATTTCCTGCATAGCCTAATTTGCTGCTTTTATTATCTCTGCGTTTGTCTCATCAGAAGAATTCTTCTCTTAACGTGGTTTCATATCAAAGCAAGTTCTATCTTCATTAACACACAATTCATCACAAGGAGAATGAAGATTTACAGCATCTCGTCTTCGTGAACCAGGAAAGAGGCTACCAGCACAGCCCAGCTCGGCTGCAACCAGGAGCTGGAATTAATTGTCCCATGACATGACAAAGGTCTCCACCAGAGGAGAGCCCATACCTGGACAAATTTAGAAATCATGGAAGTATAATTTTTACATGGCCAAACTATTTCGTCAATTAAAAAGAAAAAAGGCAAAAAAAAATGGCCGGGATCTGGGGCTTTATGCTTTCAAATGAGAACTGCATTATTCTTGTCAGATGTTAGAAGGATACTCCCATACTTGCTTTGATTTTTGGCAAGATTTTGAATCTTCTCCCACACGGATGGCACAAGAAACCTGGCTTGGTGATGAGCCAAGTAGCAGCTTTATTCTTCTCTGCTCTCTTCTTTACTGACCATACTCATATATTTGGGAGACAAATGAAACAGCAAAAATATTCACAAAGAAGATCACAGTGCCATTGCCAACTTCTCTTTGCTCTTCCTGACTGGCCAAGTATCAGGATCTGATGGGAGCATCAGAGCTTGTCAGGTGGACAAGGGAATGCATCTCCAGAAGGAGCTCCAGCACCAGAGAGTGGGAAAAACAGGGAACCTGCTGGCTACTGCTGCCTCAAAACTGCCATTTTCTGTGGAAATGAATCCATGAATCCACTGAGTAGAGATGAAAGAAAGTAATTCAAGGGGGGAAAAAAAGGATATTTGGACTTTTTATTTCTAAATTCCTTAAGTCTCCCTCTCAACAAAGGGACAGCGAAAAAAAAAAAAACCCTACAACAACAACAAAAACACAGTGACAACCTCAGAAGCAGAATCTTGATTCAGAGTAGGGACAAAGCAGTTCAGACTGCCCCACTGAAACTAAAAACGATGGACCAGACTTATGCCAAGCCTGATGCTTGCTTTTCTGGCTCAGAGAGGCATTACCCATGGCATCCATAGGAATAAAGCATTCCACCTGGAAAGGAACAGGAAAGACATAGAAACAAACCTTGCATGGGAATCCCCAGTGCTGTTTCTCCCTGTTTAACAGTCTGGAAACCCTGCTGTGACTTCGGCTGTGTATCCTCAACTCCGGCTGCACTACGAGCTGGGACGCTCCAGCCTGCTACAACTGTGGCCACTACGGACTGGATACAGGATACCAGGGAACCAGAGTCATGTCCATCCACCGCTAAACCCAGCCTGACCCAGATAGAAAAGCTCTTACATCCCAGGCCTAATCCCTTTGGTTCCATGCAGGCATCCAAGCCTGTAAGCAGAAGGCCTCTGAGAGCCTTTAAGAAAGGCAGATAAACCATGTGCGTTTCCCAGCATTCTGAAAACCTCGTACTTGGAGAGATAAAGCAATATCAGCTTGCACAGCACCCAAGGGCATATTTCCTTGTAGGGCCTAAATGCTTGCAGACCTTCCTGCAATGGCAAAGAGATTCTACATTTTTTGAATGTCTGTCTCTCTAGTACCTGATTGGAGCAACCATAATTAGCTCTCCCTGAAAGAGAGCTAATAAAAAGATACAGGTTGACATCTTGCATGAATCTCGCCTCAAGCTAAAAAAGAAAAGGAAAAGAAGTTACCGTTTCAAAATATTTTGCTTCGTTCTGCTGGACATTCATTCCATCTTGCATTTTTCTGCTAAAATCACGATTCTCAGCCACAACCACTTCATCAGCATAGAAACAGTTGATTTTCCCACAGTCTTTCCAACAGTCAGACAAGAAACTTGCACCAAGATGGTTCAATTTCATTGGAGTCAGCACCTACTGAGCAATGTGGTTTGGGTTTCTTTTAAGCATTCAAGAACGTTTTTCATAATAATGCCAGATGGCCTCGCAACCCAAACCTCTGCATTCGGCCCCTCACCTCCAAACTCTCTACTGATAGTGCATAGATTTGAATCTGAATGCATCACATGGAAGCCATTTCAGATGAGCAGCACAAAATAAAATAATTACCTCTACAGTAACAAATTTTCCAACAGCATTAACTATTCTCTGGCTTTCACATATCTACACAAATATTCTGTGAAGAAAGGACAGAAAAAGAGAGAGAAAATTCTTGACTACCTTCACCAAAGAAAGTGTTTCTTAATTACAAACAGGACACCCTTAAGCCAAGAACCGAAGAGAAGGGCAATCTGTGACCTTTCCACATCATTTCCCTTTGAAATATGGGGTAGGCAGAACCAATTGATGTGAACAGATTTAGTAAGATAAACACCAAAGGCAATTTTTTTTATGCATTTAACAACACTAGATCTTCTACAGGACAAAGAACAGGAATAAGAAAACTTATGTCCTCTTACAAAATATAGCATGTATTTAAAAGAAAAATATTTGCTTACCAGTTGTGGTTGTATAATGTCAAACATAAGGTAGCTACATAATATTTTAACCTTACCCCCAAGCTATGAGAAAATCAAGTAGACAGTTGGTTTTCTAGTGTCTTTATAGTACCTAAACATGAAAGGTCATACTTAGGGGAACAGCAGATAAGCTGTTCAACAAGGCCAGCAGTGCCAAGGAACCAGGCTCATGTGCAACAGATATCCCAATGTTTGAGCAGAAACTTGTCATAAATGTAACATTCAGTGATGGTTTAAAAATATCCCATGAGAGAAAGTAGTAGAGCTTACACAGGAAACAAAGAATTAATTCAGACTTAATTCAAGCTGAGAATAAGAGAGATGGCTACATTAACATATTAAGTCTAATTTTAATCAACTTTATGATCTACTCATTTTATGATCCTGCATCACAGTGTTATCATATTTCGTGTTAAAAGGCAATTAAATAGTCTGCACAGAAACATCCAACCTCCGAATAACTTCTATACATATTTTAGACCCAGAGTATTAGTCTTCTGTGATGCCGAAGCAATGAAATGGGGAAGACGT
This sequence comes from Rhynchotus rufescens, assembly GCA_032273925.1. NCBI lineage: Eukaryota > Metazoa > Chordata > Aves > Tinamiformes > Tinamidae > Rhynchotus > Rhynchotus rufescens. Next base: position 19,171 of record JAVCKT010006774.1, read on the forward strand.
GCCTGGACTACCTGGGCTGGATCCAGGGTCCTCCAAGGTTGGTGGAAAACAATAGATTTCAGCAGAGTGACACACAGCTCGAGGAGAAACGTGGGCTTGACTAGAAGGGCTCGCTATTGGAATATGTCAAAGCTTGTAATAGCTGTTTGATGAGAACTGTATGTGTCAAGGCTTTTTTATGTTTTAAATGCCATTACAGAATAATTCAGTGTTTGGAGGGAGGGGAAATAGGGGAGAGGAGGAGAAGATGGAGCTTCTGAAAGCTAAAACTAATCACCACAGCACAAGCCACAGGCGGGAGAGAAGGAGAGACGTCTCCTCTCCAGCAACAAAACCCAACAGGCTCCGAGAGGCAGGATGGCTCTCGGGGAGCTGAGTCCTACCACAGCCTCCGCCAGGGATTTATAGGTAGGAAATCACAGGAGAGCTCCAAGATGGTGTTTTCTGGTAGTGAACTTAAGGATGTTTCTCCTGCTCCAATGCAGGTTTATTTCAGTATCATTTAAAATACACTTTCTTCCTAATGAGACCATTGGACTCCATTCTGAAATCCACACTGCAGAGGGCTTGAAATATTCCCACTAAAAGGTAAAAATTTAAATATACTCCTATATATTCATAACAAATATTTAATGTTTATTTTTATACAACTTAAGCATATGAATTTTTTTAACCTTTGTTTGCAAATATATACCACAAATTTATATATATTTGCAAACAAGCATGAGTCCATCATAAAATTTTATTGAGTTTAATTACATATTTATCCCAAAATATCACTGATACTTATGCCAAATTATCACTGTATATTTCACTACTCTGAGATCAGCCAAAGCAGCTGCTGCTGTTTCATAGTCAGGAATGCAGGCAGTAGACAAAACAATCTAATATTATCCCTCATAAATTAAAGCTTTCCAATTTTAATCAAAAAACAAAAACAAATAAAAACCCAATGAAGTCATTCAAAAATATTGCTGTTTTCTTTCTATGCTTCAGGAATTAAAAAAGTACCCCTCATGCATCTAAAAGCAGCCGCCCCCAAAATGACAGTGTTGGCGAAACAAGCTCAGCAGAACCCCATTCCCAAGCTCCAGGTTCTCACGGAGCTGCTCTCCGGTGGCAGCCCCCGGCCCAGGGCTCCAGGGCCAGTGAAGGCTGCAGCAGAAGCGGTCCTGGGCTGGCCAGGACCAGGACCTTGTTCTAGTGCTGTCCTGACGCCTCCTTTTTGGTTCATGGAGGAGCAAGGAATGGGATTCAGGGGACAGAAACACCACTTTGATCCTTCTGTAGGGATCACAAGTCAAACCCTATACTACACGTAGGATAAATAACAGTAACTATTGGAAAATCTCTAATTTTATGGAGGCACAAGTGCCAGTTAGAATAAAATCTGCATCACCTGATATTCCCCCAGCATAGGCTCGTGCTATTGTAATTTTCCTTGATCTGTATGAAACCCTGTTTAACTGAAGGTTTGCATGTTCCCCGTGACTTCCACAAGCTGAGGGCTATTGCACGTTAGTTGCTTCTCTTACATCCAGTGCCTGTGAACTGCAGGTTAATCAGCTCACATCTGGATTTCCACAAGCAGAAACACTCAGTTCTGCAGCCAACTCCCGCCGCTGGCTGGAGCGCTCGGTGCTCGCCCTTGTCCAGGGATGAAACTAGTGCATCTTTGATTTCTAAACCTATATCCTAAAAGTCTGATGCCTTGCTAGAAGGCCAGGGGTTATTAATTTCAAACCCAGAAGGTAGAGTTTAATGAATAACGAATAGCAGCTGTTGGAAACAAATCTTTGCAGCCTTGGGACCGTCTTTCCCTATGTTACAATTACACTTTGATTGACCTCAACAATAACTAACAAGCCTGCCCAGCTGGATCATAAACCGAGCATATACTGTGTCCAGACTTGGTGTAAAATTTCACATCAAGGAAACACTCGCTGCCAGTCTAACTTCGTCCCATCATATGTCAATCAGACTTACAAATAAACTCACAGAGCCGGGAATCACGTTTGCCCAGGGAAAAGCTCTTCACTGGCATGAATGTGTTATGGTTTGGGGAAAAACCCTAGTACATCCGCACAGCTCTGCCTCTGAAGGAGGTGATTGTGTCAGGACAAAACACCTGGGATTTGCTCACCATGCGAGTACCCAAGGGCCTTGAGAAGCAGGGATGTTTTTCCAGGTCAAAGCCAGGCACCCCTCTGCAGCTGGGAGGCCGGGAGCAGATAAAGACGGAGCGCGAGAGGAGGCGCTGACCCCACATAGGGCACGTGCTCTGGCAGGAAACACCTCAAACTGGGCCTCGGTGCCTCACCCCAGTATCAGGGCATCCCCATGGGGAATTCACTGGAGCTCAGTGCTTCTCTCAAGTGTCATGAAATTGGTCTAAAACTCTGAATTCATCTAAAACTCCAGGAACAATCCAGTGCCTCCCTTCCTCATGTCTCTTCCCCTCTTCTGCCCCTCCTTCAAAGGGCCGGGAATGAAACAGACTGTATGACAAATATTAGCATGGATCCCACCTGCCCTTACACTAAGGCTTTCCTTTGCTTTGCTTTCTCCACTTATCACAGAATATCACAGAATATTCAAGGTTGGAAGGGACTTCTAGAGATCATCTAGTCCAACCTTCCTGCCCAAGCAGGCACACCTACAGCATGTGGCACAGGGTGGCATCCAGGCAGGTTTTGAAGACCTCCAGAGAAGGAGACTCC
>JAVCKT010006778.1:0-16965 GCA_032273925.1 Rhynchotus rufescens
TTACTACTATGCAATTTTTATTAAGAACACTGGAATACAGGGACTATCAAGTTTATCTTAATAAACTTACAGTTACATCATTGGTTTATTATGCTCCCTCTCATCTCCTTCTAACTTTTAAAGATACAGTACAAAATATGTTTGTATGTTTATTACTTGGTAATAGAGAAAATAAAATCCTGTCCAGTCTCTGCTAAAGCAAAACTTTTATTCTTGTCTGACTGCATCGCTTTTCTTTATAACAATATTACTCCACTGACTTAAAAAAAAAGTCACTGGATTACATGAGTTAGAAGAACAAGACTCACTGATTTAAGAGCTTTGCAGTGACAGAAACTGTAAATGTTTACAGGATTTGAATCAGAGATATTCACATTTTCTGACACAACATCGTGTGAAGGGGGAATACCAATCTTAGGAGTTCTTTCATGGAACAAGAGCCAAACTAAATAGCAACTATAAATTAGTATTCCACACCGGTAAGTTATAATAAAAAGGTGGTTTCTACATTTCCAAGGGACTTTCAAAATACCCATAGTAATTGCACCGTTACAAAAGCACACAGATATGTACAATATATGAAATGAATGAGTCCTACATAAATGACTGTCACTTAAAATATCTTTACAAGAACAATTAAGCAGTTTGGGAAGAGCCTGAAATATACCTTTCTGCAGAACGTGTGCACAAGACCTATGCACAGCTTAAATCTCACTTAATTTCCCCAAGGAAAGCAAGTGAGCCAGAAATATGTCCACGTGGAGTGAATTTCACCCCTAAAGAGACAATAAACAATGCCCCTAAAACAAGTGCTATATTTTTACCCACAGTGAACAACAGAAACATGCTGAACATTTCAAAAGAGATTCTGAAATCAAATGTGTAAATCTAGTATAGTGTTAACACAGCAGAAGTTTCGGCAGTTCCTGCTCTGTTAGTAGCTATGCATTTGTATTCCCCACTGTCACTTTGGATCAGGTTTTTAATAGTAAGGCTATGACAACCGCCCTGCTCTTCTTGCATGCAGTATCTATCCCCTTGCAACAACACCCCATCCTTGTGCCAACTGACACTTGGGTGGGGGCAACCAGTCACAAAGCATTGAAAACACATTGAGGCACCTATAAACGTACTGTAGTCAGAAATGGGCGTGAGAAAGCTGGGAGGTGCGTCTGTGACCTGGAACTCAACGCAAAAGCTCTCTGAGTCCTCTGCCCTAAACTCAATCCGTTCCTCCTGCGACGGCTCTGCAGATGCATCAAAATTAACATCGACATACTGCTCCTCTTCCATTTTTTGCTCGTGCTCAGCCACTGCCACCACCTGGACAGGTCTCTCCAAGTCATCAGTGCACAGTTCAAACTCTATTTCTGACTCTTTGCCTGAGGACATACTGTTTCCTAAGAGCAAGTCACACGCCTGGGGCCTGTCTGGAGCACTATCTGTGGTGGTCTCACTGCTCACCTTAGCACTTGCTCCCTGTCGAGCCGTGACTATGAGGGACCCTTTGCACATTGCTTCTCCTAGCCTATTCATTGCCCGACACTGATATCCACCACAATCAGACGGACCAATGTTTTGGACCTTCAGACTATGAAGGCTTTCCTTCTGACTCACAACATACTTCCCCACCTCAGAAGTCACACAGATATCACCTCTGAACCACTGCACTACTGGGACAGGAGTACCTGTCACTGCACACTCAAACACTGCCTCTGAGCCTTCTGTGGCCTCTACATCCGCAATAGGCACAGCAAAACGAGGTGGCATTTCTGTCACTTGGAAATCAATCTTTACATCTTCACTCTCCTCTGCGGCCAAGTCCGCAGCTTGCTCCAACAAGGCAAGAGGAAGGACATCCAGAGAAACTACCATGCTCTTTTTATCTAGGCTGAACTCAGGACTGGTTACAATTTTGACCTGTCTCTCAAATTCCTTCACCTCATTTTCATCCAGTTCCACTTCCAATAGGATTTCCTGCGGTGAGGGTGACCGTGAGGAAGTGCTTTCTTCCAGGTCAAAGTGTATAACATGCTGATGGGTGACAGGGGGTGGCAGTGCCAGTGACCGTCCATCTTCTGACAAAACTTCCACTTGGGCAATGGTTTTAGCTTCCCCAACAATGTTTACTGCATGGCACAGATAGTCCCCTCTGTCAGCTTTCTGGATGTTAGCGATTTCTAGCACACATTTGACTCCATCCTTCTTTATCCGCACTCTTTTATCCAAGTCTAGCAGAGATTTATTGTGATACCACTTCACCTCCGGCTCGGGCACGCCCACCACCTCAGCCACAAAGTACAGCGTGCTGCCCTCATGCAGCCTCCTCCTGTTCAACTTCTTGAGGAAAGCAGGTGGCATTTGATTTTCTGATGGCTCCAGGGCTTCCCGGGGTGTCCTGAACACCTCAGCCTGCGGCTGCTCTGGAGATTTCTGTCTTCCCTCACAGTGAGGGAGTGCGGCTAGGGCATCCACATACTCTCCAGTTGATGTCCTGTAGAGTTCAGATGGTGTTCTGTCTCTTGTGGGAGATTTGGCCCCCTTAGGTGGTATTTTGCACAAAGCCAAAAAGGGTACCGAGTAGCGCTCAGGTGGCGTGCTGTACCCTGAGCCCTCAGATGGGGTGGAGTAGCGCTCAGGTGGCGTGCTGTACCCCGAGCCCTCAGATGGCGTAGAATAGCGCTCAGGCGGTGTGCTGTACTCTGAGCCCTCGGATGGAGTAGAGTAGCGCTCGGGTGGCGTGCTGTACTCTGAGCCCTCAGATGGTGTAGAATAGCGCTCAGATGTGCCCAGGGGTGTGTGATAGGATGCTGATGAAGCAGTCTCAAAGATCTCCACTGAAGAGGGAGGCGTGTAGAAGCGGTCTGAATCAGGAGATTCCTCTCCACACCCACTCTCCAGCTCTATAGACATTTCTGATTCAGGAGAGAGGGGCCGAACCAGCTCCTGCTGGCTCTGGTAATAGTCATAAACCGTGCTGAAGGTAACCTCCTCCACTTCCATGGAAGTGATGATCTCTCGCTGCCCCTTCTGACCTGACTCTTTGACAACTGGAGTTTCCTTCTTCCCTGTTGACCTTAAATACTTGGTCAAGGAGAATTCAGGCTCTGTCTCTGAGGCTTCAACAGTGCCGGGCTCTGGACCTGCAGATACTTCTTCCCACGGTTCTTCATCATCCAGGCTACTCTCAACAGCTTCCTCGGTGAAAGTTCTCTTCTTGCCCTCAGATATCTGTGACACAGGATCATTGTTTATTAAACCAAGTAGGAGTTGCCCAAATGAAAAGCCTTTGGCTGTGCTTGGTTCCTGCCGAGTGTCCATAAGCACCTCCTCAGGGTAACATGTGGGCTTCTCCTCAAAGGTGGAGCTGTTTATTCCTTTCTCAAAGATTTTTTCTGTTTCAGGAACTTCCTTTTCCTCTGCCTGAAGTCCAATCTGGATCTTTTTCTCATATGCAGCTTTTTTCAAATCAGTTATGAAGCTGTCATTCTGAGAGGCTTCTAGCTCCTGCCTTTCCTCACTCTCACATTTGTGTGTTTTTTGCACTAGCCTTTGGATATCTGTTGTGGACTCTGCCAGAGAAACATGAATTTGTCCCTCAAGTGATTCCTTCTTGCAGACACTCACCTCTGGTTCACAGACTCCTACCACAGATGACCTCTCTTCAGCAGACAATATGATGCTGGTGAGCTCCCCATTAGGGATTTGTGATTCAACCCCTCCAATTTCTGTTGGTTGCACCTCTTCCTGGGCACTCACTCCCTCCAGCTGTATCCTATAGCTCTGACGTAGCTCCTCACTCAGAGACATTTCTTCCACAAGGATATCTTGCTTGTGCACAGGAGAGAGAAGCCCAGTCATTCTCTCCTCTGTGCTTTCCTGAGATGTGGAGGTTTGTGCTGGTTCCGTGCCTTCCACATTCTCTTCAGCTGGGAAAGGCTCCACAAATTTCTTTAGATCAAATATGACATTGACCACATCAGTCTCAGATGGCAGCATCTGCTCTTTGAAATGTACTTTTTCTGGATAAGCCTGAACTTTCTCAGGAAAATCTTGACCTGTGTCTTCTGTGACAGGAGGTACAAGGATTAAATCCAGTGAAGAGCTGCCTTTAGGAGGCTCTTCTTCTTTCAGCTTTTGTTCATCATTGTGCATTTCCCAGCATTCAGCATCCCCTACATGTGGCATTTCTTCTTTATGGAGAGAATCAATCCCAGCTTGCTGTTCAATACCTACTAATCCAGCATCATCAACACATGGTATTTCTTCTTTGTGGAAAGAATCAGTTCCAGCTTTCTGTTCAATATCTATGGATACAGCATCATCAACATGTGGCATTTCTTCTTTACTGAGAGAATCAATCCCAGCTTCCTGTTCAATACCTACTAATCCAGCATCATCAACACATGGTATTTCTTCTTTGTGGAAAGAATCAGTACCAGCTTCCTGTTCAATATCTACGGATACAGCATCATCAACATGTGGCATTTCTTCTTTACTGAGAGAATCAATCCCAGCTTCCTGTTCAATACCTACGGATACAGCATCCTCTACCCATGTAATTTCTTTACTGAGCGAATCAGTCCCAGGTTCCTGTTCAATATCTAAGGATACAGCATCCTCTACACATGTAATTTCTTCTTTATTGAGAGAATCAATCCCAGCTTCCTCTTCAATGCCTGTGGATCCAGCATCCCCTACACATGTAATTTCTTCTTTATAGAGAGAAGTATCAATCCCAGCTTCCTGTTCAATATCTATTGATCTCCCTTGCTCCTTAGCTTTTTCTTCTTGCTGCTCTTTGGCACAGAAATCATAAAAGCCAAACTGTTCCTTTGTGTGTGTGCTTGTAATGTCCTGTAGGTGGACTGCTGGAGGTGCATCAGAAGGCTTAGTCTCCCAGGCATGGGCATTGCTCTCTACTGCGTAGCCACTATTACTCTCCTCTTGCACCACAGGAGATATAGAGGGAAAAAATTGTGGATCCTTGCACTCCTGCTCCAGAAAAGTCTGCTCAGAGATAAGTGTTTGCCCTTTCTCTTCCACAAATGGTGACTCCAACGTGTCCCAGGACAGAGTATCTGTGGATGGTTCCAGCTTGTCCCTTTCAGTTTCCAGCTCCCCTGAAAAACGGTCTGAGTCCTTGGCCACCAGCTCATGATCTTCCCCAGACATGTTGTGGTGCAGGTCAGTGGCACCAGCTACAAAGCTGTGCTCCTCACAGACCTTTTCCCCATGCTGCCTTACATCAGCAATGCTATCATCATTCCTCACACTCTCCCTTGCATAACCCATCTCCTGCCTTGCACAAACCTCTGTGGTATGCAGCATCATTTTTTCCTCCGTCTCACGACCCTTGATGTCTTGGCATTCCTCTTCTGAGGACTCAGCAGGAGGCACAGACAGGGACCAGAGAAGGTGGGCTTCTTGCTCGTTGGAGAATGTAATCTGATCCTCTTCCTCCTGTCCAATCATGCCTTGGAGGTGCATGGTATACTTTGTGGTGGACACTCCCTCTATGCCTCCATCCTTGCTGGGTGCACTGGGCTGCACTGATAGCTCACAGGCAGTCTGTGCTCTTCCCACCACATTCTTGGCCATACAACAGTACAGTCCAGCATCCAGGACAGAGACTCCTTGTATATGTAAGCGGTGCCTACCATCCTCATCTTCCTCAAAAATAAGCCTCTCACTAGCAGACAAGCTCTGGCCATTGAGGGACCAGACCACAGATGGTGGTGGTTTCCCAGACACTGCACACTCCAGCACCACTGCCTCTCCTTCGTGGCAATGGACATGTGCTGGGACTTCTGCCACTATTTGAGGTGGCTCATTTCCCACATCAAAGGAAAATTTGAACTTGTGCTTTATGGCAGGGACAGCCTTGTCTGGAGGGGGCTGCATGGCGTCTCTCATCTCAGTGTCCTGCTCTGGTGTTGGAGTGGGGGCAATGATTTTGATTTCCACAGGCAGTGACAGCAAGTCTGAGTCTGGAGCAGCACTCAGTAGCTCCTGCTCTGCTGTTAAGGCCAAGTTGACTTCCTTCTCCTCCTTTTCCTCCTCTACCTTCTCTTGCTGCTGCTGCTTCTCCTTTGCAGTTTCACGAGGCAGTGTCCGCTGCCGTACATGCAATGCAGCTGAGGAGCTGGCTGTTCCCAGAGGGCTGAAGATCACACAGGTCACAGTGCCACCATGCTGTGGGAGCAGGGCTGGGAAGCTGAGTGTGGAGCGGCATTCTGTTGTGTGGACAGCAGTGCCCCGAATGCGTCCCACAGGCTGAGCATTGTTGTACCATGTGACCGTAGGCTGTGGGCAGCCATGGAAGAGGCAGGAGAAGGTGCAGCTCTGTCCCTCAATGCCCTCCTTGGGCTCAACCTCCTGCACAAAGAGGGGCGGGCAGGGCTCCAGGAGCCCACCTGGTCCTTTCCACTTGTCCCTCGCTGCCTTGGGCCCTCTGAGCCCCACCACTGCCCGCACTTTGAAGGACTCTGACCTATCTACTGTGACAGGCACTTCAGGCAAGCTAGGCTCCTCAGGGGAGCCTACTACAGACAGGGAGGTGAGGGAGCCCCTCTTCTTTTCCAGTGCTGCCCTCTTTGCCTCCCGCAACCGCCGCAGCTTCATGCGAATCTCCTCATCCAGCAGTTCCTCACCATCTACCACCATGCCACCTTGCTCCCTGCCACATGCCAGCCCCAGCCGGCGAGGCTCCACTGGCGGCAGCCTCCGGAAGCGGATGGTGCGCACCATGCCCCGCGCCGGGGAGAGGTTCCGCAACAACTGCTCAGCCTCCTGCCCCTTGTCGAAGGGAGAGCCAGTGCAACGGAGCACCACCCGCAGCCGCTCCTCTTGCCGCTGCTGCAGCACACACTCCCAGCGCTTCCGCATCCACTCCGATTTCCCCACCTGGCCCAAGGCCTGCTGCTCCGCGCTGCGTGCCACCAGGAGAGAGGCGGTGGACTCAGCTGAGCCCTCGCTGTTAATTGCAAACACCCTATAGCTGCCCGCATCGCGCTCCCGCGCGTCCCGCACCTCCAGGCTGGCGCGATGCATGTGCGCCTCGCTCTCGGTGCGGATCACCTTGCGGCAGTCCTGCTGCACCGGCCGGTTGTTGTGAAACCAGGCCATGTGGGGTGCCGGGCATGCCACCAGCTTGCACTGGAAGAGCGCGGGGTCCCCTTCCAAGACAGACCTACACTTGAGGCCCTGTGTGAAGGTTGGTTTGCGGTTCTGGGGGCAGGCCAGCACTGGTGCCTCCCCAGGTCCCTCGGGGTCCGCCTCATTGTGCTGCTCTGCAAAAGAAGGACACTGAGTTACACCGGGCCCTACTTGGTCTACCATCTGATTAAAAAAATGAAATAACAATATAATGAATTAAATAATGGGCATGCAACAAATTTCATCACACACCCAGGAAAAGAAAAGTAATTCACTCACCATATTTGTTCGAATAAACGCAACGCCTTGCTCTGTTTTAAAGATTGACACGAAAATCGTTCGTTGTCTGTTCTTTCTTCAGACTGTGGAAATTTCTTCTTGAACAAGCAAAAATGAATTTCAAAATAACACGTTCCTCTGCGTGTATGTTTTGCTGACGGGAAAAGCTGCGTGTGTCTTAGAGTGGCAAAGAAGAAAATCTTACCTGACTTGCAGACAGTAGAATAAACGCCCTTTCTGACCCTTCAGAGGTTGTGAATTAAATGTTCAAACAATTGAGAAAAAAATATTTTGAAAGATATACAAAAAGTGTAAGTAATCAGCTAACATGAAATGAGAAGGCGTTTATTCGAACTAATACAGCCACTAACTTAACAGTGTTATGCACAGGAAAAAAAGCAAGCAACATGGACCATATATGCTATCTGCAAGCCAGGGTAAGAGATGTATAAAGATGAATTAATGTATATAAATAAAGTGCAAGGAGTCGATGAGAATGTGTAAGCTTTCACATATCCTAAACAACAAATGCTTTCTAATATACCCTGTTCATCCAGTTGTGTCCACTGTATTGATTAATGTTAGGTTGCTAACTTATTTAAAAATCAAATTATTACAGTTTTTATAACTTCCTTCTGAAATAAACTATTCCATGCATTCAAAAGGAAATTGAAGAAATAAAAGCTTTGTGAACAGCTGCAAAGCATGAAGTAGACGTTAAAAATAAGGCTGCAAAATTATAAATTTCAAGTTTTAAACATTTTAAAACTTAAATAATCTTATAATGCAGGTAACCCTTTGCATATCAAAACAAACATGCAGCATATTCCAATATTTTAAAGTGTTTTATACTGTCCCCATCAGACACTATAAATAAGCAAATAAAAACCCTTCATAATATTACTAATTACTGGTACTTATTATCTTTTTCAGTGTAACATTATCAATGGCCATACCTTTCACCTCCAGTTCAATCTCTTCCTTCTCATGAATAATCTTCTCTGGAGCTATAATAAAAATACAAAGATTTTTGAACTTAATTGCTAAAAATATCATTAATTGCCAAAAACTTATCAAGAAGTAAGAACATTCAGTCTCTGTTGCAACAATACAGAAATTCACACAAACGTACACATAAAAGCATGCCAAACAATTCAAAACACTTGCTAAATTTTGAAAACAAAGTAATTGAATGCTTTCAAACTTGTTTGTAACGTACACTTTTCTACAAGTTTTGCTTTCCTTTTTGCAGGAAGGGGTAAGATTTCTAATGTAACATGCCTTTATCATGCCTTAAATGCCTGAGGAAAACATTCAGCAATCCACAGACTGATAAGATGCTTCTCGGTCTTTATCATCTCCCAGGGAATGAATGTAGTTGAATGCAATGATGCTATGAAAGAGGAACTGATACTTGGAAGGAACATGCAGTTGCCAACCTGTCACTCTCAGATGGGTGCTGCACTCGGCTTGTCCTGCAGAATTAACTATTCTGCACTTGTATATACCCCTGTGGTTCTGACCAACTTTTAATAATCTTAAACTGCACAGTGGCCCATCTTGTCTTAAGGAACACAGTGCAGACTCCTCAACTATTAGCTGATTGCACAGCCAGATCACGCAAGGTATAGGCAGGCCCTTCATTATACAAAGAAGTAACACATCGTCTCCTTCCTTTACTGTGGTTTCTGAAGGCAGAGTTTCAAGAAACTCTGGTGCTTCGGCAACATTTTCTGTGATATCTTCAAATGGCACAACGTCAGGATAGTAGCCTCTGTTCCTTTGTTTATCATTTTCATATGGTCTTTGGGATGTAGATATGAACAAGCTGGAGGTTTTCTTGGAAGACTCTTGTTTAGCTTCAGATGTCTTAAACTGACACTCTTTGGCTGCTTTAAAACTTTTAGTATCTGATTCAAGTGTAATTTTTGTTACTGCTTTGGCTTGTGCTTCTTTAGCTAGGTAAGAATAAAGTTAGGAAAAGGATTAGGTCAGATGTTTTACAAGAATTAAAAAATCCTTACATTTGGGGAAAAGTCCATTATTTAGTCCTTAAAAGAATTTCCAGCATATTAGTGCTAAAACAAGGCTACTAAATACCTGAATGATTATACATTTAAGAGCTCTATCATGCTGGGCTGAATGGAGTTCCCAATTAACACTAAGGGAGTAAGACTTGGTTCACGGGAGCTAATATGAGCACATCTTTGATTTTAGTTGAATCTGCTTTCTCTAAACGTAGAAGAGAACGTCAGAAAATTATGTAAAGGTAGCATAACCCCAAACTTAGCAGAACTTCAATATGAAAATGCCAAGTCAATGACACAAGGTCAGTGTCTTCTTCATTATACATCTTACTCTTTTACACTTGATTCCTTTGGGCTCAGCAAAATTGCCCTTTTGAGTCTTCACTACCGAAGAATTTCATGATCTATGGTCTAAAGCCACTGCAACAAGTGATAACGCTAGCAACATTTTAAATCTTTGATGTTGGGTGAAAGGGAAGGCATCTTAATGAAAACAGATACCTGCCTTTCAGAGGAAGGGTAGAAGACAACTCAGTAATACATTCTCGAATAGAGACAAAACTTTCACCTACTAATCCTTTTAAGTATGTTGCCCTATTTTGACTGACTGATATATGGAAAACAAGTAGCCCTCTACAAACTGGAAAGAGCAGATACCTAGTTCAACAATGTTTATCTGACATTATTATCTTCCTTAAGCTCCAGCTTCAGGAATCATCTCAAAATGCAAGAATTCCTACCACCCTGTTCAGCTTTATGTTTCACTGTACATCACAAAGAAACTGAGGAATAAAAAGCCTTACAAGGAAAGAAATGTGACAGTCCTTCTGAGCAAAGTATAATACTACCTTCCTAGAGATGCACACACCACCTATGAATAGAGTTCTAAATGTAAGAGAGAAAAAACAAAACATGATGACTACAGCTTCTCAATTAAATACTGATTAAAAAGGAAAAACACAGTCCTGTGCCACATGCCTTAGGTGACCCTGTGTGTGCAGGGGGATTGAACTAGATGATCTCTAAATGTCCCTTCTAACCTTAAGGATTCTATAATTCTATGAGTAAGTTGGCACAGTGATAAGGGAGTTGAAACAGGTAAATCATAACGTTAAAAGTCAGATAACCACCTTTGACGGTTAGTACTGCAGCAGTTGTTGTCTCTCCATGATGATTATACACAGTACAGCTGTACAGGCCTTGATCTGTCATCTGGACATTTAGAATTGTGAGCAGCAGGACACTTCTGTTTTGTGATATCTTTAATTTTTCAGATACTTCTATCCTTTCACCTCCATGGGCCCAAAGAAACTTGGAGAAAAATTCATTTTCTAAGGCACATATGAACTGAGCAGTGTCACCACACTTCACAGTTAGGTCTCTGAGCTGCAGGACAATCTTCGGAGGCGCATCCTTTGTTTCCTGGGCAGTGACCATAGAGATCTTGGTGCTCTCAGATGTCTGGGAAAGGATCATTGTATGCATGGCTTCTGTTTCTTCAAGTGACGTAGCTTTCATTGTCACACTTTCTGATAGGCTTTCAAAAACCTGTATACCCAATTCCTGTGATGGTTGTTGCACTGATTTAAATTCTTTTTGATAAGTTTTAATGTCCTTCTTTGTGAAAGGAGGAACATGAAGTTCTGACATTGCCTGCGACTCGATAGACTCTTTTACATCTTTCCCAGAACTTTGCCTATCTAGGACTTGCACTGTGTAATCAAGTAACAAAAAATAACATTAGTATCCAAAAAACTTTACTGGACCATGTTCTGAGCGACATCATAGAGCATGGAGGATGAAAATGAAATATCTTAATTTGAAAACTTAGCATGCCAGATGCATTATGACGCAAAGAATGACAAGGGATGCCTAATCTAGTCATGCAGTTGAGACACAGTTCCTGTCTCTTCACTACTACTAGAGCCCTGGTTTAAAAGCCTATACACCTCCAGGCAGTGATACTATTTTCTGATCTGTATCACAAAACAAATTTGCAAGTCTCCAAATACACTATAGCTTAAAATGAAAGAAATGGGAGTGGTTTGGTTATAGCTAGTACTACTAACATTAGCTACTAAAGGAAAGGTGTGAAATGAGGAAAGAATATTAGTAACAGTGTGAAAGTGTGGTATATAACAAACTGAATCCCTTTGAAGTAAAAATGGGTGTTTACCTTCTGCAGTCACTGTAAGTGTAGCTGTACAAGATGTTTCTCCAGCACTATTTCTTGCCTTGCAAGAGTATTGACCAGCATGTTCTAAGAAAGCATCTACTATTATCAGTATAGCTGTGCTTGTAGACTCATCAAAGTGGAAAACTATGTCTTTTGCTGGCAACATTAGCTGTTGATTATGAAACCATTGTATTTCTGGTTTGGGGATGCCAGAAACTCTAGCTTGAAACCTGGCTGTTTCCCCACTGCATACCCTGCAGTTTGAAATAGGCTGGATAAAGGTGGGCCTGTGGCCAACAGATTCCTCCTTAAGTGAAACAGATGAAGAAACATGCCAATGGGACTCTGATGTAACTTCTTCAACCTTTTTAAATCCTGAAAAGAAGCATGCCAACTTTTAATTTCTTACCCTACACTAGAATCAGTTTTCTCTCTCATTCAAGACCTTTTTCTAACTTGCAATTTAACAGCCAGAATCATTCACATTGACCATTTTTAAAATCTGTTGCATAAAGAAAGCAAAGGAAATATATATGATTAATTAACACTGAGAACAATATAAAATTTAAATATTAAATTCTTCAGTCAGTATTTCTGCACTTGAAGGAGAACGTTTTAACAATTTATCTGAATATAAACTACTACTACTCAGCTACCCAAGGCTTGTTCAAACCCGTATTCATCATGTTTTCAGCACTTTCAGAACAACTTATACACACTAAAACTACAACTAGTTTCTTCTCACAAGCAAATCAAAAAACTGTAAGCAATGCAAATCTGTTTAATGTATTTCCATTAGAATGTTTCTACCATGTTTGGTGCATGCCAGATTCTAATCCCCAAGAGAACTAAAAGGTGAAGTATACCTAACACCAAAAATCTGTGCAACAAAATTTCTTGCCTAATCCTGAAGACAATGAAAAGGTGAAGCATTCAGAACACTGAAAAAATGTGAAATAAATTTTCCTATTCCTGGTTTATATTTTGGAGACACATATAGGCTGTGAACACTGTAAATAGAAGCAATTAGCTGAGTTAAAAGACAACATTGTGACAGACAATGACTGACATACAATAACAGTGTATATTAAGATTAGTATGGGATTGGAACTTAAATAAGATTTCTTCTTCAATTGCATGCTGTACCTTCTAACTTCAAGGTAGCAGTGCTTGTCACTTGGCCTACAGAATTACTAGCCACAAAGGTATAGATCCCTTCATCCTCTGGGTAAGCTTCTGCAATCTCCAGCTGGTAAGTGTCTTCAAACTGAGTCATTCTAAAGAAACGTGATGGCTTGATCTCTCTGTCTTTGCTATACCAAGAGACTTTCAGATCTGCTCAAGCAAGACAAAATAAGAAAAAAATGTGTAAGATAAGACATTAGATCAGTAAGTAAATACTACTTTTACATATACATCAAAAAAGTTATTTGAGATGAAAGATTTCTGTTGTAATGTATAATCAGTGGCATATGACCTACTTGCCATTTGCAAGGCCTGCTTGCTTTTGTTTTGATTTCCAGATTGCAATATTGCATAGAGCACTGATTCTGGTGCTGCTACAGTCCTGTGTAAAAAACCTTTTTTCCTTTTCCCCTCTTAAACTAAAAGTTTTAAAATATATTTCTAAATACAAAATCATCGAAAATCTGATTTTAAAAAATGAATTCTGATGACATTGACTGTTCATTAAATAGGTTACAAAATCATGAGGTTAACCCAAAAAGTTTCAAGAAATTAAAATATTATCTTGCCGCAGTCAGGACCTTGTCTCCTTCTACTGTATAAGTTTACACCTCCTGTTTCTCTAGAAAGACTAGGTCTTTGGGCCTTTGTATTGTTCAAAAATATACTACTACTACATGACTTGTCTAAGACGTTTTAAAATTCGGGGAAGAAGTAGATTTGGGGACTGAAGCACACTTTTATTCTCTCCTCCAACCTGGCGCTGGAGTACTGCATGAATCAAGCTTTTTTACACAAATAGCATGCTGCTGCTGCCATCAAAATGAAGAGGCAGCATTTTCAACAGCGAGTTGCATAATGTCTACAGTTAAACAAGTGTATTTTGAATAGTATATTACCAAGGATAATATAAAAGGTGTTCACAGCACAAGTGAGAAGAATGTGTTCATATACTGTATTCAAGAAAGGGGACCAATAATGAAGAACCTTCATGCTCTGTGCATAAATGAATCTTGAACATTAAAATAAATTCTCAGCTTTTGCACCACTTCTACATGAGACAAAAATGTTTTTAAGCTTTAAAGAAAGTCTTAAGTGACAGAAATGCACACACACGCCTACACTTTTAGAGCATACAGTGTGTGTACACTACCTGTTCCATGCAGTCTTACACAGCTATAGAATAAGAATTTTAATTGAGGTACTATTTTGGCCTGTCTCTTTAACTAACTACTGTGACTGTAGGTGAAATCAGAAACTATCATTTTTCATGTTAATTTAACAGGATAACGTTTTCCCAGCATGATACTTCATGTTTGGAAACTGTGTGTGTCACTCTACTCACACAATTCTCCATCTTCACTTAGTCTGTGAAACTCTGAGAAGGATTTCAAAGATACATTTTATGCAACAGATATACTAGATCTTCTTTTAAAAAGCACCGGACAATTTATAAGTTTTCTATTTGCTGCTCTCTTTGATATGTGACTTGCTTGACTGCTAGTGTTGGCAGAGAGCTATTAGACTAACACTTTGCTGTATGAGTATATAAAATAATAGTATCTTTAAGGAAAGAATGATTTCGGCACATGCACTATTTATTTTTCTTTCTTTGTTTTTGTTTTTGTTCAAAAGAAAAGATGGACAGGACTTCATTAAACCCACCTGTCCCTGTAGCTCTGCACTGAAAACGAGCAGACTGTCCCTCAGATGTAACAGCATGACGAAGTGGTATTAGGACAGCTGGTGGATACACTGGCACTTCCAGTTCAGGAGAAACCACTTCTGGGACTAAAGGACAAGACAAAGAAATCATCATTAATTGATGAAAAGCAGCACATCTAGCAAAATGTGGATAATGCTATTTCACAGCCATTATTACAAGCATGGAAAACTCACTTTCCACTGAAAGCGAAGCTGAAGTTGTAGCAACTCCATAATCATTTTTTGCTTCACAGGTGTACACTGCTGCGTCTTCAGGGAAAGTCTCAATCAACAATAGAGTATACTCTTGTGCATCATGAAGAAATTTGCACTTGAAGCCTGGAGAAAGCTGCTGATCATCTTTGTACCAGGAAATTTTGGGCTGGGGTTTGCCTGATATCATAGCACAGAATCGGGCAGGTTTACCCGACTCCACAGTGGTTGGCTGTAGTTCCTGGATAATCTGCGGTGGCTCCGGAGCTGCAAATTGTGCGTGGGTGGGGAAGGGAAAAAAAGAGAGAGAAAGACAGAAGTTTTATTATAAGCATTTAACAAGACTTCATAAATATTAGCAAAAATATGTTTTTTAAAAAATCTTATTCCATCCATTCCTGCTTGCTCATGAAAAATCTATTCTTTTTCTTCATGATGGTGGAATGACCAAGGAATAACTGCCTTATCAGAAGCAGCTGTGTTGATTTAAGTATTTTCAGGTAAACTATCTCAAAGAATTGTTAGTTTGATTCCTATGGCAAGGCATATTTGTCCATATGTATGAATTAGTTTAGTCTTAAGAATTTCCTGATGTAAATACACTTGGGCAGGGAGACGCTTTACCATTTTCATTGGCTAGCTGGCTATTTCAGCAGAATGAACGAACAAGAATCATTCATGTATATATGGATTTTGTTAATGTTTCAGAGGCATGAGTCCCTTTAAATTTTTTTTTGGTTTTCACTGTTAGAATTCAGACATCAGAAAAACACGGGGTAATAAATAAAATCAAAGCATTATTTGTAGAAACACATACCATTCACATAGAGAACAACAGAGCTCCTATTCCGTCCTGCCACAAAAGTATACTCCCCAGCATCAGAGTAAGTGGTTTCAAGGATGGTCATCCGATGAACTCTCCTTTCCACCACATAACTGTATCTTTCCTCATACTGAAAGTTGATCTCAATACCATCCTTGTACCACAGGGCTTCAATATCATCTTCATTGACTTCAAATTCTATTTCAGCTCTTTGCCTCTCGATGACCTTTAAAAAAGTAGAATAAACATTACTAATAGCATCTGTTTTGGCAGATGCTCCCCATTCCAGTAAACTCCCCTAGAAAGAGAACCTGTGGTTCTAGGACTCACGCACTTCCTTTGAACTTATTTTTTGAGTGAGAATAATCAAGTTATGAAATATTTATTCCTCTGTATATGCTATACCTGAATATCCTTGCGGATGCTTCTGATACGAATGTCTCGACCTTCCACGATCAAATTGGCACTGGATGTGTTTCCACCTGCTACTACAGTGTACTGACCAGCATCAGACATTCTTGTGGAAGGAATAATGAGACGATGAACATATTTTTCCCGCTGAATTTTCATCCTAGGGACATCAAGGGAAAAAAAAAAAAGTTATTTCCTGTGGGTAAATATATAAGAAAGTTAATATGATCCAGAAGCAATCACTTTACCTATCACCAATCTGGAGCTCTTGTCCATCCTTCATCCATTGGACGTGAACGTCAGGCTCTGAAATCTCACATTCGAAAATAGCCCTCTTCTTCTCCACAACTTTAATATCTTTAATATGTTTCCTAAATTCAATGTGACGAGCTAAAGAGAAAAAAAAAAGTGCCTTGTTCTTAAGTTCTTATTGAAACCATAGAGATCGCTAAATACTTAAATTAATACAACAAATACCTTCCACATATAAAGTGGCTGATGAAGCAGCTTTCCCAGCAACAAAGCTGTATTCTGCAGCATCACCAAAATGCACATTTCTTATGGAGAGGGAGTGTGTGAGCTTCTTTGTTCGTATCTGACATTTATCCGTTGATTTTATTTCTACCCCATTCTTTAACCACTTATATGAGATACCTTCATAATTAACAGTAACTTCAAATGTTATTGTATCTTTCTCTTCAGCATTGATGTCTTTTAGCATGGAGGTAATCAGGATGGCTAAAAGAAAAGAAATGGACATCATTTGGATTATGTTGGTTTGTTTTAAACCATATCTGCATCTCAGATGTTTAAAATTTAAGATAGATTCTGCTTTTTGGTGATATTAACATCAAAACCTAAGTCTCTGTGTCCACAATCAATGTTATAATTAGATTTTCCAAAACTTCTGAATAACCTAAAAACTCAGCTTCTGTCCCTTATGCTAACTTTGGCATGTTAGCCAAAAATAGAAGGACTCAAGACTTTAA